>CM074182.1:16042452-16317517 GCA_037179385.1 Holothuria scabra
TGTGATGAAAAAATGTAGCTTAAGGAACCGTTCATCTATGGTTACGGTTTCACCTAGTTTAACGCTGTGGCCACGGTACTTCTGAGCGTGAAAGCTATGTGAAGACACCAGTATGTACAGACATTAAAATTTTGGGTATTTCTTTCAATTTACAGTGGTGAAATGCAAACGATTTGGGGCTCCTGTAAAGAAAAAAGAACAGTAGATAATTTCGCAGCTATATGATCTCGAGGGGCTTCCTTCTAAAGCTGCTTTTCCGTTCTTTGGATCCGTCATCCGCCATGCGTCATCCGCAAAATTCGCCTTTACAACCAAATAGTCATCATCATACTCTTTCCGTCACCCGTTGTCCGACTTAGGTCTCCGATTTAATCACTTCCCGATACGTATTTAGGGGTTTTACGTACGTCAAATGGCTGTGGTAACACAAGCCTCTATGATCCACGTAACAAAAAAAAGAAGAGTTGATATGCAATTCTAAATCTTCATATTTAGCAATATTGATGAAATCAAGAGGTATTTTGCGGCACAATTTAACGACATTAGTTCAAATTAACCCTCTTCCGCAAGCAGTAAGCAAAGAATTTTAAAGAAATATGAGCTGATGGCTTTATACCCAGCTAAATTAGACCATCCATTGGCTGTGTTTCACTTTGGATTCGTCTATATAATATGGACTTTGGTTCCACAAACATGCAATGAGTTCCTGTGCACAGACAGTAGGTCTATTAACATAGGGCTCGTCTCCCTATCTTTCGACTCTTGTCTTCCAAATTCCCTTGATAGTCAGTCTGTGATGCTCGATAGAGAAACGTCATTCCCATACTTACCAAAAAACCACAATTTGTTCATTAGATGGAGTTTAACGACTCACCAACACGAATATGTTAGGCCTTCAAGGGGGGGGGGGGTCAATTTCCACAATAAAAAAAAGATAGCAAAGGCGGGAGTATTGTCAGAAGTTTCTATAAATTTTACTCTCCTTAAGAAAATCAAGAAGGGAAGGATCTGTCTGTTCAAACGAAGTTCTTAGGTCGGACACGGGTGTAGTATTTCTGGCGAATATGGGAGTATTCATAACACTGAACGAGAACGAAACTGACGGTCAGCACAGTCACAGAGTGTACAGTGTGGTCTTCAGTTACATTCAACTAGGTTAAGTCGAGGACAAAGTAGTGTGTTGTTAGGACAGAGCCACAGATATAGCCTTTACTCAACCATCGGGATCCTCTCCGCCTCCACCGACATGGGTCCGCGCGACTGTTAGTCGCCTCGTGCGACATGCTGGGAAAGCAGAAGGCAAATGCTATATCCCCGTACCCGTAGGGGGCGAAGAAATTACAAAGAAGAAGGGCAATTAGAAAAATGTGGTAAGAAGAGAAGACAAAACCTTTTAAGCCCTTCAGAACCCTGATCGTTCTTTGTATTTTAACTGCATACATACAACTTATTATATTTTTAAACCCTTTCCAATGCAAAAAGTAGGAATCAAAACAGGAGAATCAATCCTGTCTACCTTCATTTTAACAACAGATTTTAAATGAACTCCACAGAGCCCTACATTTGTATGTATGGCTCTGTACGAAGGTAGAAAATCTTCGTGTGAATTATGACTGCAGATAGGCTAATTCATACGAATTTTTTGTGAGAAAAGCCACAACATATTTTGATATTTAAATAAATATATATAAATATATGAAAGGTCGAAATTCTGCGGAGCACTATGGAAATGTGTAGGTCGGAAAGAGGTAGTGCAAAGTGCTGAAAAGTTTGCGAAAAACTCCACGACGTTTCGGGTATAAACCCTTCATCAGGTGGCAAAAACAAAACTGAACAACTAACAGTAACAATTGCACACGATAAACATCAAATCCGAAGCGATCAGTGTAAAAACAGAACCGGACGGAAGTAATTATCAGAAAACATGAGTGCGAAGGATGAGACACAAACCTGAAAAAGAAAAAGAGGGTCCTTGATGAAAAAGTACACGTTAAAAACGAACAAGGTCGGAAAAAATAGACAAAAACCAGGCCCGAAAAAAGGTACATAGTAATAAACGAGCATGAACGGCCGTGGTGTAGAGGGAGTTAAAACTGGCTCAAAAGAGGGTGATTATCACAAAAGGCCAATTCTAACGTTAAGGCCATGTGGAGCGAGAGTACCTAGCCTCATGATAAGTCGGTTTTCAGCACTAAGGCGGTCACGATCGGAGCCTCGGCACATTACAGCTGCCTTAACGTTTATATTCTGTATTCAACAAGGTGAAGGGGGATTAAAATGTGCAACCACAGGGTATCCATGGAGGTTCTGTTTGATGGACCTAAGGTGCTCGGTGACTCGATCCGCGAGGCGGCGCTTGGTCTCTCCCACATACGAGTTATATCGCCCACATGCTAAAATATAAACTACATAAGAGGAAATGCACGAGAATCTTTCGCACTCTTGTTTTCTGACAGTCACTTTCGTTCGGCTCTGTTTTTACAGCAATCGCTTCGGATTTGATGTTTGTCGCGTACAATTGTTCCTGCTGGTTGTTCAGTTTGGTTTTTGCAACCTGATGAAGGGTTTATACCCGAAACGTCGTGGAGTTTTCCGCAAACTTTTAAGCACTTTTAACTACCTCATTTCGACCTATATATATATATATATATATATATATATATATATATATATATATATATATATATATATATATATATATATATATATATATACTTTATGGGTATTGAGTCGAAAGGTTGACTAAACCTCTTCCTTGATCCTTCCCTCGGTATTCTTAAAAAAGCCGTAGAGAATAATGCATTTTAGGTCTGTTATCTGGTGGTTTGGAAGGGACCTCTCTTTCATGAGCAACCAAGCGAGGGTTACTCCTAGCACTGTGTAAGGTTTTTACCATTTTGTGTTTTCAACTGAGGAAGAGAAGTGGTGTCACGCTCGATATATTTTGTACGTATTCTTCATCGATAAATTCTAGTTGGAAATGAAAGTATAATTTTTTATTTCGTTTTTCTATTGCATCTATCTATCTATCTATCTATCTATATATATATATATATATATATATATATATATATATATATATATATATATATATATATATGAGGTCGAAAGGCTGCGGAACACTGTTGAAATGTGTAGGTCGAAAAGAGGTAGTAAAAAGTGCTTAAAAGTTTGCGGAAAACTCCTCGACGTTTTGGGTATAAGCCCTTCATCAGGTGGCAAAAACCAAACTGAACAACCAATAGTAACAATTGGACACGACACACATCAAATCCGAAGCGATCGCTGTAAAAACAAAACCAAACGAAAGTTACTGTCAGAAAACATTAGTGCGAAGGATGAAACACAAATCAAAAAAAAAGAAAAAGAGCGTCCTGGATGAAAAAGTGCACGTACAAATCGAACATGGTTGGAAAAAAGGGGAAAAAAGTAGACAAAATGTAGGTGCGGAAAAAATAATAATAATAAGGGCTACACAGTAAAAAATGAGCACGAACGGGTAAGTGTAAAAGGAGTAAAAACTGGCTCAAAAAGGAGTGAATATTACAAAAGGTCAATTCTAACATTAAGGCCGTGTCGCCGTGTCGTCGAAAGAAGTTTGTGGGTGGGAATCCCTAACTAAATGGTTGGCTGAATTTTTCTCAAAACTTTTTTTTTAGTTCGGGCTTCCCACCCACAAACTTCTTTCGACGACACGACTGGTATTTTTCCATGTAACCGTCCGAGGTGTAATACATGTCCAGTTGTTGGCAAACACAACCTCGTCAACATTTCAGGCCCCAACGGCAATAGCTTTATTGTCAAACAAAGGTTCTCCTGCATTTCCTCTAATGTAGTTTATATTTTAGCATGTGGGAGATGTAACTCGTTGTATGTGGGAGAGACCAAGCGCCGCTTCGCGGATCAAGTCACCGAGCACCTTAGGTCCATCAAACAGAATCTCGATGGATACCCGGTGGCTGCACATTTTAATCCCCCTTCACCTTGTTCTATACAGCATTTAACGGCAGCTGTTATGTGCCGAGGCTCCGATCGTGACCGCCTTAATTAGTGCTGAAAACCGACTGATCCTGAGGCTGGGTACTCTCGCTCCACACGGCCTTAATGTTAGAATTGACCTTTTGTAATATTCACTCCTTTTTGAGCCAGTTTTTACACCTTTTACACTTACCCGTTCGTGCTCATTTTTTACTGTGTAGCCCTAATTATTATTTTTTCCGGACCTAGTTTTTGTCTACTCTCTTCCCCCTTTTTCCGACCATGTTCGATTTGTACGTGCATTTTTTCATCCAGGACGCTCTTTTTCTTTTTTTGATTTGTGTTTCATCCTTCGCACTCATGTTTTCTGACAGTCACTTTCGTCCGGTTCTGTTTTTACAGCGATCGCTTCGGATTTGATGTTTGTCGTGTCCAATTGTTACTGTTGGTTGTTCAGTTTGGTTTTTGCCACCTGATGAAGGGTTTATACCCGAAACGTCGTGGAGTTTTCCGCAAACTTTTAAGCACTCTTTACTACCTCTTTTCGACCTATATATGTATGTATATACATATATATATATATATATATATGTATATATATATATATATATATATATATATATATATATATATATATATATATATATATATATATATATATATATATATATATATATATATATATATATATATATATATATATATATATAGGTAACCAGATTGGTATTATAAAAAGTGCTAAAATGAAGAAAGCTCCGCAACGTTTCGGGTATTTACCCTTCATCAGGGAGCAAAACAGTAATTGATCAAAAAGATATATTCAAAACAAACAACAAACGAGCGTCGATACAAATCAATCCGTGCCAGTACAGAGGCCATACACCTACGTTATCGCGTTGCGTGACTTGATATTTCCCCATGAACGCTTTCTAAAAATCGTTCCTAAGTCACTAATAGTACGAACGTATTGGTAGCACACGCAGTCACGCACTGTCCATGTCTACATCCATCCAGCAAGCCAAACTGAAACGCGCTGACGTCACGCTCACAACCGCTTTTAAAAGGTTGGCTAATTATGAAACGTTTCCCTACGGAGATTTAACTGCATGTGTTTAAAATTGCGTCGCGAAATAGGCAAACGTTTCATAAAACCCAAAGAGTGAATTAAGTAACTCACTTTTAGAGTTAAAAGTGTTGATTCACTCCACTAGAGTGTTCATTTACTACAAGAATAGAAAAATGTACTCTAAAAATTAAAATTCACCCAAGACACTAATATAAACTCACTCTTGAACGAAAGCCATCGGGATCACTCTTTTAAAGAGTGGTTCCTGTGGACACTCCATTTAAAGTGAAACTTCGCTCTTTTTGAGTAAATGTCACTTTCCTTGAAGTGAATATCCGCTTTTTGGAGTGAACTTTTCAATTTTCACCCTCCTCAGCTGAAGAGTGAAATTTTACACTTTTAATTTTTAGAGTATAGTTGCCCTCGGGCTGCTAAGGAAAACTTACATGTGGGTTCCATTTGACATATTTGGGACTACATGGAGAGGGTATCCAGTCGAAACGTCCCCAGACCAAAACGTCTCGCTTTTTTCTACCAAAACGTCCCCGTTTTTTACAAAAACGTCCCCGTATATGGTAGACCCAAAGGTCGGCGCACAAAGAATTTGAATATGTCTAGTTGAAGTTTTAACGTAAGACAAAAACGTGAGAACTGGATTAGAAGAATTAGAAGTTTAAACTAAACTAAACAAGTTACTTCAGTTTACAATAAACAACGGGGACGTTTTCAGTTTAAAATTACAGTCTCGGGAAGGGGATCGATTTATTCGATTGCTTCGACAGATTGAATCCAGGAACCTCCAGCCAATATGCCCACTGAGTTGGGCTCCGACTGGGCTCCAGCTGGGCTACTGGCTGGGCCCCTGGCAGCTCGTACCTATTCGCGTTTGTCAGGTGTTCCCACGTGGGGCTCCACTGGGCTAGCCTTTTCCAGCTGATGCCCAGGTGAATGCCCAGCTGGGCCCATCTTCAACAACGGAAGCCTAGCTGGGCTTCAGCTGTTCGTGTTGGCTGGGCCAGGACTAGCGGGAGTTGCTACAGCTGCCTGTTTGCCTGTTTTAAGATTACGCGCAGGCAGACAGGAGAGTACCCACAGGTTTATAAAAAGCCCGAAGTTTTGGCCGAAAAATTGAAGTGGTACATTTAATGTTTCAATTTCCTGATTGTATTGCAAGTTTGTTCATTTCATTATTGAAGTCGAAATTATATGGCACACGAAAGTTCACAGTAGCCGTGACGACTTCTTAGAGTTCACACCTCCATCGAGTTGCAAGTCTGGAAAATGACAATCCGGCAATTCTGAAAGGTTGCGATTTTCAATTTTTCGTAGGCTCCGCGCCAACCATCGTGGCGCTCCGCTTATGTTTTCAATGCAATGATTGCATTTTTTTGGCAGAGTCCTCTGCCTACAACCTGCAGCGTACCTCACTGTTATGTTCTTAACATTGTTAACTTTATTGAAACTGCGATAAGATGATTTAGCAATTATTTTCTCGGCTAGTATACCTCCCCCCTCCCCATCCTCCTCCTCCCCCTCCCCCTCCCCCTTTCCTCCTCCTCCTCCCCCCATATGGAAAATTTTCGATCATAAACCTTACAAATGCGTTACAGCGTGTGGGCGCGTGGTGTATTGTTTGCTTTTTCGCTTTATGTAGTAGCCTACTCGGGGTTGTGTTTCAAGGTCTTGCTAATTTGGATTTGTGATGTTCGTACTATACACACCCAGTGAATAACCCTTTTTTGATTTGACACACCCTTTAATTTTGTCGTAAATCATTGTTTAATTGAATTGATGTCTATAGGCAAAAATGTGCTTTTTACCCCAAATTTACATAATTTAATTAAAGGATTAATACTTCTAGCCACAAATATATCGAAATGGCTAAACGCGTTTCTGGTGGCTGCATGTCACAGGTAGCAGGAGGAAAAGAGTTGGTTTTATTTGATCTATAATTTTGTAGTAAACCGAGATTGTGTGACATGAAATGACGCATTATTTTGGGGAAATTCCGCCAAATTATGACGTCACAAAATTTTGAAATCATCAAAAATCATGTACTTCGAATAAAAATTGGCGTTTCATGGGCTGCTCTTACCTAGACACATCATTTCGATTTTCGAAGCATAACTGATTAAGCTTAACTTAATTATAGGCCGGGAGCCTGTGACAGATGATTTCGCCCCATACCTTAAAGATGGTTTGACCCCTTGAAGTTACTTCGGCCATCTAAGCCATTCACAAAAAGAGTGTAAGATTGACCCCAGCCGCTGGGTCTAGACCCCAAACCCCCTGAAAACCTCATGGATGGTTGAATTTACCCCATCTCTTACATGGACCAAGCTTAGTCAAAAGCTATAGAATGACACTTCATTACGAAAATGGCAAATCTAACAGCATTTCCGGTCGGGAAGGTGTTGTTAGACCCCCACAAAGTGCCCCCTCTCCAGAGGGTTTAATTCCCCCCATCTCTTACATGGACCAAACGTGGTCAAAAGAAGTCATATGACACGTTATTACAAAAAAAGGCAAATCTAACACAATTCCGGTCGGGAAGGTTTCGTTAGAATCCCACAAAGTTCCCCCCTCCCCAGATGGTTGAATTCACCCTATCTCTTACCAGTGGCGTCACCAAGGGGGGGCCAGGGGGGCACGTGCCCCCCTGAAAAATCGTGTGCCCCCCCGTGTGCCCCCCCAACTGAGATTTGAGATTTTCCAAAAAAAATATGTCTTCTGTAGTCAGAGTGTGACTATGAATTTTTTAGGATTCGATTCCTCTGTTGAAAAGAAAAGGCAGTAGATTTTCATGTTTTCCAAATGAAAATATCCCCCCCAAAAAAACCTTGGCAATGTCATTTCCGGCTGTCTGAGGGGTTACATTTTTTCAAAATTTTCTTCACACTTCCGACTACGTCAATTGGAGGTGGCGCACAGCTCAGGTAACCCTTCAAGCAGGATTAAGCCTACATTTTTCCTTCAGAGGGTCACATCTAATTGACCATCAACTGCCTTTCTTTCTCTTTATAGTCACGGTGCAGCTCACCTTCCTCAAATTGTCAGCCTGATACGCTCTTGAGAGTAGTTTCACTAACGTTTGTGTTGTTACCAAAAATAAAATCTTACTCGAAATTGCCCTGTAATTTTTTAGGCCAGTGTTAAAACAACCCTTTTAAAAAACAACTTTAAAACCTTAAAAACACGCTAAAGACCCAGGAGTTTCCAGGGGCTTCGCCCCCTGGACCCCCACTAAGACTAACATTGAATTGCCCATCAACTTTCTTTCTATAGATCATCTACCCCTTTTTTAAAGTGTCAGCCGGATCTGCTCTTGGTAGTTGAATCAGTGGTTTTTTACCGAAAGTCTTAGGCTACCTGAAAGTTACCCTGGAGGTAACTTTTAGACCAGTGTTAAGTCAATAAAATTACCCTTAAATAACGTCTATAATACCTCAAAAACACGTTAAAACCCAGGAGCTTCCGGGGGCTTCGCCCCCTGGACCCCCACCAAAATTCACATTGAAGTGCCCATCAACTTTTTTCTCTATAGATCATCTACCCCATTTTCAAAATTTCAGCCGGATAAGCTCTTAGTAGTTGAGTCAGTGGTTTTTTACCGAGAGGCTTACTTGAAGTTACCCTGGAGGTAACTTTTAGACCAGTGTTAAGTCAATAAAATTACCCTTAAATAACGTCTTTAATACCTCACAAACACGCTAAAACCCATGAGCTTCCGGGGGCTTCGCCCCCTGGACCCCCACCGGGGCTTTGCCCCTGGACCCCACCCGTTGAGCCTCGCGCTTCGCGCTCGGTGGCGCCTCCGACGCCATGAGTGGAGTCTAACAATGCCCCCCCCCCATAAAATCGTTGTGCCCCCTCAGTGCCCCCCCAGAATGAAATGTCTGGTGACGCCACTGTCTCTTACATGGACCAAACTTAGTCAAAAGGAAGAAGTATGACACGTCATTATGAAAATGGCAAATCTAACAACATTTCCGGTCGGGAAGGTGTTGTTAGACCCCCTCAAAGTGCCTCCTTCCCAGATAGTCGAGTTCACCGCATCTCTTACATGGACCAAACTTAGTTAAAAGGAAGAAGTAAGACACGTCATTACCAAAATTACAAATCTAACAACATTTCCGGTCGGAAAGGTGTTGGTAGATCCCACAAAGTTCCCCCTCCCCATATGGTTGAATTCACCCCATCTCTTACATGGACCAAACGTGGTCAAAAGGAAGTACTATGACACGTCCTTACAAAAAAGGCAAAACTAAAAACATTTCGACTCCGAAAGGTTTTGTTAGAATCCAATCCCACAAAGTGCCCTTCCCCAGATGGTTGAATTCACCCCATCTCTTACCTTCTCTATATCCTTAGACTTTTCCCATGTTTCGTGCCCCCAAACCCCTCCATGACACCAACCCCCTACCCATGACACAATCCTGGCTACGCGCCTGAATTTATCCCATCTCATATATGGACCAAACGCCAGTTAAAGAAAGTAGTGTGACACTTCATTACAACAAATACAAATCTTAAAACATTTCTGAAACTAAAATTTGAAAGGTGTTGTAAGACCTCTCAGTAACCCCACTTCATGTCTGGCTTATTTTCCAATTTATTACATGGACCAAAAAAATGCAGTACGTTAGGAAAAGGACCACCCGGCAACATTTTAATATGGGAAACCTTGGTCAGAACCACCTTCAACAAAGACTCCCAGGGGCGTAGACCAGTATGTAGCACTGTAGGCTCGGGTGTACACTTTTTGGCTAAGTTTTCCTTTTTATTTTAACCACCCATAATTCAAATCCATATAAGCTTGCTGCACGGACGAGTTTAAGAGTCTAGAGAGGAAAAACTATTGAAATGAATGTAGCAAGAACATGGCTACATTACGTGACTTATTCTTAGGTGAGTGTCATTTAAAGCGGGGTTGCACTGCATGTATATGTATTTCATATTTTTGTGCCTACAACTTTTTAAATCCTGGCTACGCCCCAGACTCCATAAGCTACATGAGCTTGAATTACTCATATGATTAAAAATTATTATGAGTTAAGCTTCAAACAAAAAGAGGAAAGAGTAAGAAACCCTGTAAGATCCATCCCAGTCATGAAAAGCATACGTTAAAGCTAGGAGAGCTCGTTTAATATTAACTCTTTTAATGTAAGAGAGTAAAAATTCCACTCTGAAGAGTCAACTGAGGACCAACTAATGCAAAACATAATTGTGTTTGTTTAACGTCTTTATGATTTGTATTCCTCATCGTCACTGCCTTCACTGCTCTTGCAGTCGCTGTCACTTTCTTCGTCTTCATCTTCAGAGTTATCCACCTATTCCGCCACAATAAAAAAAAATCAAAATTTGTCCTATTATGTTATGTAGGAACAAGTCTACCCTTAGTGAAATTATGTAATTTTTAAACACACTTTATTCACTGTCCCGGCCATCCGAATGCCTGTGTTTGTTCAGTGGCGTCACCAAGGGGGGGCCGGGGGGGCACGTGCCCCCTGAAAAATCGTGTGCCCCCCCGTGTGCCCCCCAACTGAGATTTGAGATTTTCCAAAAAAAATATGTCTTCTGTAGTCAGAGTGTGACTATGAATTTTTTAGGATTCGATTCCTCTGTTGAAAAGAAAAGGCAGTAGATTTTCATGTTTTCCAAATGAAAATATCCCCCCCCCCAAAAAAAAACCTTGGCAATGTCATTTCCGGCTGTCTGAGGGGTTACATTTTTTCAAAATTTTCTTCACACTTCCGACTACGTCAATTGGAGGTGGCGCACAGCTCAGGTAACCCTTCAAGCAGGATTAAGCCTACATTTTTCCTTCAGAGGATCACATCTAATTGACCATCAACTGCCTTTCTTTCTCTTTATAGTCACGGTGCAGCTCACCTTCCTCAAATTGTCAGCCTGATACGCTCTTGAGAGTAGTTTCACTAACGTTTGTGTTGTTACCAAAAATAAAATCTTACTCGAAATTGCCCTGTAATTTTTTAGGCCAGTGTTAAAACAACCCTTTTAAAAAACAACTTTAAAACCTTACAAACACGCAAAAGACCCAGGAGTTTCCAGGGGCTTCGCCCCCTGGACCCCCACTAAGACTAACATTGAATTGCCCATCAACTTTCTTTCTATAGATCATCTACCCCTTTTTTAAAAGTGTCAGCCGGATCTGCTCTTGGTAGTTGAATCAGTGGTTTTTTACCGAAAGTCTTAGGCTACCTGAAAGTTACCCTGGAGGTAACTTTTAGACCAGTTTTAAGTCAATAAAATTACCCTTAAATAATAGTACCTCAAAAACACGTTAAAACCCAGGAGCTTCCGGGGGCTTCGCCCCCTGGACCCCCACCAAAATTCACATTGAAGTGCCCATCAACTTTTTTCTCTATAGATCATCTACACCATTTTCAAAATTTCAGCCGGATAAGCTCTTAGTAGTTGAGTCAGTGGTTTTTTACCGAGAGGCTTACTTGAAGTTACCCTGGAGGTAACTTTTAGACCAGTGTTAAGTCAATAAAATTACCCTTAAATAACGTCTTTAATACCTTACAAACACGCTAAAACCCATGAGCTTCCGGGGGCTTCGCCCCCTGGACCCCCACCGGGGCTTTGCCCCTGGACCCCACCAGGGGCCCTAAGGCGGGCCCCTGAACCCCACCCGTTGAGCCTCGCGCTTCGCGCTCGGTGGCGCCTCCGACGCCATGAGTGGAGTCTAGCAATGCCCCCCCCCCCCTAAAATCGTTGTGCCCCCTCAGTGCCCCCCCCCCAGAATGAAATGTCTGGTGACGCCACTGTGTTTGTTTGGTTTTTGTTTTGACTGATGTAATCATTTGTCACGACCCCAACAAAATACGTTGTTTATAATAGTTAATTTCACTTTTCTTCACCATGGGTTAACCATTTAGAACACTGGCACTGTTCTCCCTAGGTACACAGGAGTTATGGATTGCATTATTGAAAAAGTTCGTTTGAGCCAAATGGCATTCAGGGTGTTGGAACTAAATCGTAGACACAATTGCTAAAACTGTAATATGAACAGAGAGGTAGCAAAAAGTAATGAACAGGCATGTTGTTGCTTCCCTTGAAGAAATCGGCTTCCTTCTCTGCAAACATCTTAAGATGAACGAACCATACCACTTGATAACAACCATCTTCTTCTTTCCAGCCATATTTGAGTGGTGATATTGTGGTTTGCAATTGGTTACACCTTGTTGAAGATAGCCACCATCTCGCAATGAGATGTGTGCGCCTTTTCTTCTGGAGTAGTCATCCGTGAGCATGGCGGTAGACTGCACTGCAATCTAGTCTCTGGGTGCACGATATTCTTTCGTCCCCTTTGTGAAATGGGTTGATCATTATTAGGAAGGAGGAAGTCAACATGGCTAGACTTTGAAACAAACAGACCTGTCAATCAAAGTTTGATATCTGAATGGGGTTGAGTTATTTTCAAGATTGAACTTAATGTCTAACAGATTTGGTTTTTGTGTCTCCTTCCTAACAGTTTGTAATACTTCTTCTTTTTGACTAAGTTTGGTCCATGTAAGGGATGGGGTGAATTTAACCATCTGGGGAGGGGGCACTTTGTGGGGGTCTAACAACACCTTCCCAACCGGAAATGTTGTTAGATTTGCTTTATTTTACATGACATGTCATACTACTTCCTTTTGACCACGTTTGGTCCGACGGTCCATGTAAGAGATGGGGTGAATTCAACCGTACATGGGGGTTTTTTATTGGGGTCTGGGGACTAGACCCAGCGGCTGGGGTCAATCTTACACTCTTTTTGTGAATGACTTAGATGGACTAAGTAACTTCAAGGGGTCAAACCATCTGTAAGGTATGGGGTGAAATCATCTGTCACAGGCTCCTGGACTATTAGAACAATTAAGAAATTTTGGTGTATAGTGAGCAAATGATCGTTTTTGTAAAACACTTTTCGATATGTTCCCCTCTCTCCTCCTTCTCCCTCCCCCTTTTCTCCCTCTCCTCCCCTTCCCCCAACCCCTTCCCCAACCCCTTCCCCAACCCCTTCCCCATCCCCTTCCCCAACCCCTTCCCCATCCCCTTCCCCATCCCCTTCCCCATCCCCTTCCCCATCCCCTTCCCCATCCCCTTCCCCATCCCCTTCCCCATCCCCTTCCCCATCCCCTTCCCATCCCCTTCCCCCATCCCTCGTTCCCCATCCCTATCTCCCCCTTCCCTCCCCTATCTCCCCCTTCCCTCCCCTTCCCTCCCCCTTCCCTCCCCCTATCTCCCCCTTCCTGCCCCCTCCCTCGTCCCGCCCCTTCTCACCCTTTGCTAGTTGCCACTGACTCTGTCCCCAGATTCTATCCAATAGACCTATTTCCAGACGGCAATTACAAAGATTGTGGGATAGAGTTTTGGTGTTTGTCATTTTTGTCAAAGGCATTTTACTGTGGTGAAAATTGACGCACACCCAATTGCAAAACTCCATCGGCCACAATTTTTAGTTATTGCGCAATCGTGAACTGAATTCAACTCTGTAGTCAGCTGACGGCGATATGAACTGTAAACACGTCCCCATAAAGCAGGAGTTCATATATCCACCTCTACTATGGTAACCCTGTGCCTTTAATTTTGAGCGGAGGCTCTAATTAACGCAACGCAGAAGGTTGAAGTAGTTGAACGTTCCACAGCCTAGGCCTAGGCGTATTATATACCGAGCTGAAGGCAGCAGGCAATCTAGCAGGCAAAACTGTGTAAATATATATCTTGTCTGGTCCCACTAGCTCGTGCAACTGCATGAGGGTGAGAATAACACTGCTTAATTCTCGTAAGTTGACCAGTTGTGGCAAAGAGTAACTTTAGATGGGTTATGACGATTATTTTATTTGCTTCCATCACTTAGCGCGAGTTAGGCCTAGGCTAGGCTACCTCATGTGGAAAAATTCCTTGGTCCTTCAATACGCCGCGTACTGTGTATATGCCGCTGTTGTGCATGTTAACCATACGTACTGGAAGGTAGGGCCTTTCACAGAGAGATCTTTGGCGTACGGAATTTTACGCCAACAAATCTGGCGTACGTCGTACCCGGCTGCTACAGGGGAAATTTCAACAGTTGGCATACAATTGGAACAATTAGGGTGGCGTATAATTTCAAACACCTCCCCCTTGGCGTGATTCTTTGGCGTATGGCAAATGTACTTTCTGGTGTGGTGCATGTACAGTAGGCAGGGACGTGTTATTTGATTGAATAATACAGTAGCTCCCTTGGGCTGTACCAAAGCAGGCCAAGCCCGCCCCGAAACCAAGTCGTCCCGAAACCAACTCGTCCCCAACCAACTCGTCCCCAAGCCAAGTCGTCCCCAAACCAACTCGTCCCATATGGAAAATAGTGTGATTTTATACACTTAAATTATGCAAAAATGACTTGCATGATATTATCTCTCACTCAGGTTCTACAACAGGTGTAGGCTTACTGTAATTTACATTGGTATCTTTGGAAATTTGATTGGGGAAAGGGGGTAATTATAAGAACACGTACTGCAGTCCCCTCCTTTGGTTACCCATAGTGGGACCATGGCCTACCTACAACATTACCACAATTTTGTACCAACGTATATTAACTTACTAGGCCTAATGCTACACCTGCTGAACAACCTGTGTGAGAGAGATGAAATCACCCAAATCAGCTCGAGGGGGTCCAGCGCCGTAGTGCAAGATTCGCCTGCAAAAACTCTAGGCCAAAGGCCAGCGTCACAGACATGATTTCTAGTCTAGGGTGGGAATCACTGGAGCATAGGAGGGCTGCCCAAAGATTGACCCTTATTTATAAGTCTGTCAATAAATTAGTAACAATTGATACTGATTCTTACCAGTTAGTCCCTTCTAGTGGTGTGTCTACTAGAGCACATGCCTCTAGTTCTTTTGTGAAATTATCTGCCAGCAAAGATTGTTATAAATATTCACTGTTCCCTAGGACTTTTGCTGAATGGAACTGCCTCCCACCCAGTATTAGGGATGCCCCCACTGTGAGTGCTTTTAAGTCGGGGTTAAATTCTGTGAGTCTTGAAGAAATTATTAGTAGAGCCCATTTTAGTAATAAGTACGCTGCTCAGCCTTCTGTGCCTGCATGTTACATCCCGTCTCACGGAGTTTATGCAGTATTTCACCAGAACCAAGTCCATGAGGAATTTTTCACCTTATTAGATATTTTACCTGAGTCCCCCCCAAAAGCAAGGTTTGGTGGGGTAATCAAATTTTACCCGACTTCCTGCTTTACTCATTCAAGCACGCCCTAAGAAACCACAAGCTTGATAAGAGAGAGCTAGCAGAAGATGAAAACAAAGATGGAATGATATGGTTCATATGTGCCACTGTTTGGGAGGTGTGAAAGGCAAGCAGCAGGGCAACTTCCTCCCTGGTTTCTGTTGACCTTTGTTCACTGAAGCAAAAAAGTGTGGACAGAATTTTTATAGGCAGGGAAATTCAACATGTGAGTCACTTCCTGAGATAAAGTGCTATCATGAACTGTCAACCTTCATGGTCATTTTCAAATGCTTAAATGAGCACATAATTGGTACTGAGAACAGTTCCTGGCAAGATTGTTTTAAGGGTATTTTTCGTGACATGAATAGCTGATCAGCAGGTCAACAAGTACGTAACATATAGATCAGTGGGTTCCTTTGGTTGAAGAATTAGTGGTAGAACCATTACAAAGATCGATGGTTTCTTATTTAGAACTCTGTATACAACCACATACCTTGTGAATCAGTATTTCGATGGGGACCCTGGATCAATTGGTATCAATTACCAAATGCAGTTTGAATTCACCCATTTTTTTCTATAATGAGAGATTTGGTTTTTTTTCAAGAACCATTACAAGTAACAAACCAAATATCTTCCTTATTTTCATTACCTGTACCTCTAGTACTGGTATTGATGTCAGTACCGGTATACTGCCCAACCGTGGTGCTGGCCAAAAAACGTTCCGGCAAAAATGGGATCAAATTAATCATGGTGCATTGAAGGGTTACAGAAGGTCCCCTTTCAAGTTTCATCTGACATAAAATGCTATCAAATGTCAACCTTCAGGTTTCTTGTCAAATGCTTGAATGGACATCTAATTCGTATTGATATCATTTCTTGAAAAGGCTTTTTATAGGATGAGTTTTCCAAGATGCCTTCAAAGTACACATGTCCACCTCATGATCTACACCAGCTGGCCTATCTTGTTTCTTTAGTTACAAGTTACAACACCAAAAGGCAGTGTTGTAACAAGTCACAACTTGAGTCACTTCCTCTCAAAATGATAGTGATGATATAAAATTCAGGAGTAATTTCCCCATTGAAATATTACAGTGACTGGAGTCAATGACTCGAGCCAATGACTCGAGCCACTTAAAAGTTTGAAAACTAGTCACTAATCTAGTGACTCTATACCAACACTGCCAAAGGGTTCATGCAGAGAGCCATTACAGAGTGGTCTGAAATATTCCCCACATGTTTAATTGTTAGACTGCATTTTTACTGCTCAAAACATCAATTGCAACTAGCAATAGCCTGTTCTACATGGCAGGGATCTAGTCTCCACAATTAATTTAGGCCTACTATTCCAGAGTACCATCCAGAGACTTCATTTACATTGACAGAGCATACTGCATGCGTACATAGATTAATATTACCGTACATATGAGTATACTGTAGGCTAAGCAAGATTGCTGTCTGCTATGGTTCGTAGGGGGCGCTTCACCATTACCTATAATTCACAGACTTCCTATACATGGAGAGAGCTTACTGCGCAGTACAATGTCACTACCGTAGTGTGAGGAAAAGCACACCAAAATGGCCTTCTGCAATGTTTTTGTGTGAAAGCTTTTCTCAAGTAAACCCCCATATTTTGCAAGAAAGTTGAAATATTTTTAAAATATAGCAAGGTAAGATCAAAATCACTTCATGTATTGCACGAATATGATATTGTTTCCCATTCGAGTTAAACTTTTGCTGAAAATATTACAGAGTTGTTGTCAAATCAGACCATTTATAGGTTCACAGGGGCCATCTTGGTGCGCCTTTTTTTGTCCCAGTCGGTGCGACCACCTACGGATAGGACATACACGCTACATGCTCTGTCCATGTATATAAGTCTGTGCTATAATTGCACTTTGTCCAGAAGGGGAACCCTCTGGCTGTAGCCCTAAAAATTTTGTTTGGTTTAATTTTTCAATGTGTTAAAAGAGAGCAGTGAATTGATTGTTGAATGTTTTTGTTAGTGGTTGAGCTGGAAAATATACGTAAAAAATGGTAAGAATTGGTAACACCAGCGGACTTCCTATGCATGGACAGAGCATACTGCATGGTAGATTATCACTACTGTACATGTGACAAAAAGCGCAACAAGATGGCCGTCTGCTATGGTTTTGTGTGAGAGTTTGGACTTGCTCAAGTAAATCAGCAGATTTTGTAAGGAAGTTGAAATATTTTCGAAATAATACAAGGTAAGGTCAAAATTACTACACGTATTGCAGGAATATTGATATTGTTAGCCATTCAAGTTTAAATTTTATTTAAAATATCACAGAGTCGTCGTTAAATCGTGCAAATTATAGCTTCACAGCTGCCATATTGGTGCGCCTTTTTTGTCCCAGACAGTGGCAATCAATCTGTAGGACGTATGCGTTTCATGCTCTCTCTATCTATATAAGAAGTCCGTGGTTACACCAGAGCCTGAGAGGCTCTGGAATGTCAGCGGACCTATCTTATATACTGGGTAGTGAGGGGCAAATCACAATTTTTTATTCGTACACCTGTAGCTCAAGAAGTCAATGGTCATGCTATGGAAATTCTTGAGGTACTATTAACAACCAACTTGCAAGCTTTGCATTGATAGTACCCTTCCTTAATAACTGGCATTGAAAACTTTGACAAGGAGGCCGAGTAACAATGCCTATTTAGTGTGTAAGTCAATGGCAACAATCAATGGTGATGCACCGGTGGGGGGAGGAGAAACTGATGAGAATCTAAGCAGTTGCTATTTTGAATTTTTGAGCTTTCGTTTGCAATCAAAAAAGGAAAAATTTTAAAGCTTTCAATTTAATGTATCTTTTAAAGTCATGGGCATCCCAGATGTGTAAGCAATCAATTTGTGTTTTTAATAAAAAAAATTTTCAGAGTACTGATACTGCAGGTATTCCCTACAATTCTTTAAGGCAACTATTTTGCCATGAAAAAATGTGCTGAATATTAATGGATTCTAACTCCTAAAGGCAGTTATAATTGAAATTACTTCAAAAGACAATTGGTATAATTTACAGTACATAAAAATAGATTAATGCAGTGTTACAGTGTGCTCAGTAAATGGAGCTATCAAGTACCGGTAACCAACTTTGGTAAATAGTTACACCAACTTACAGTAATCTCCCATGTTTTCAGCCAGAACAGGGTCCGGATCTGGTATATGGTATGGCATTCCTTTTGCATGCAGACAAGATCATGATTTCCTACAGTTTACTTTCATCTTAGTTTGAATTAAAGGTAAAGAGCATGCAGTTGCCCAAACTTATTATGAAGAAAAAGGTATAAATATCACAATTTTTGTCTGATTTCCCCAAAAAGTATCTTTCATTGCATTTTATGACTTCACTATTGCATATTCAAGATAAACCAAGCAGTAACTTGAAGTGAATTGTCACATGACACTTAACAGCCAATCATGAAACAGGATAGTCTACTACACTTCGCCAAGTTGGGGTGACTGCTCCTACCCTTTAAAAGGGATTGGCACAGAAAAAAATCATTGACTTCAAAAAATTTTCTGTCAGGAGGTTAATATTCCACTCAATAGCATTTATTGGAAGATGGTATTTTTGCATTTTTTTTCAAGAGATAAAAGTGTGCGTTATCATGTGAAATCGGTAATGGCCGGCTCGGCTTGAACCAACAGGTTGGAAACGGTGCCATAAAAATCCGTCCAAGTCTTAATTTCAAGGCCAAAAAGGGTATCAGAATATAAAGAGAAACATTAGAAATTTGAGGAAATGTGCTCACATAACATTTAATGACTTAGTTGAAAAGTGGGTGTTATTTGTACAAAAATAGGGCTAATCTTTCAAGTGAGAGACTTTAAGAAAAGAGTATTGCTTCAGAGTGAGGAGAACATGGTGTGGAAAATTTTTATTTTTTATTCAATGTACAAGACTTTAATAAAAAGTCATCAAATTATCCCTTCATAAAGCCTCTCTAATCTACAGTATGATGAACACTTCACAACCTTGGCCTACTGTAAATTACAAGTTTAACATGAATTGCACAGGCTCAAATTGAATAGCTTCATGTGCCATGCATGTCTCCATGCTTGTGCTTATAGTCTAGTATAAACTGTCAGATACAGTAATTCTGCCCTGGTTGGCAATCTGCTCATTTGACTATGGGCTAGCTTACAAATGGTTACGTAGCAATTGTATTTATTTTTTAAAGACAAGTGTTTGTTTGGCTGCATTTATTTGAAAAAAATGTGCAGAGTAGCTGGGAATTAAAGAAATCTTATCTAATTGGTCTGTAGTTTTTGACTTCTTGCTGAAGGCAGGCACCGCATCTATGTGATGGTGATGTCGTGTGTGTGCGTGTGTGTGTGTATGTGACTCTTTTGCTTGTAAACAGGATATCTCAAGGAGGGTAAGTGTGACCAATCTCAAATTTAGTATGTGGGATGGCCATATTGAAAAGATGAGCCCTATTGTTTTTATGGAGGTCAAAGGTCATTTGGGGTTTCACGAGATGGCAAAACATCAAATCCTTGTAAACATGACATCTAACGAATGGTACATGTGACTATGCTCATATTTAGTGTGTGGGTTGGACGTATTAAATAGATATTCCTATCAATTTTTGTGGAGGTCAAAGGTCATGTGGGATTACAAGAGGTCAAATGGTAAATTCCTTAGAAATTGCTTGTAAACACAATATCTCAAGAAGGGTAAGTGTGACCAGTCTTATATTTGAGTGTGTGGGTTGGCCATATTAAGAAGATGATCCCTAATGCTTTTGGTGGAGGTCAAAGGTCATTTGAGGTCATGAGTGGTCAAAAGGTCAAAACCTTGTAAACAAAATATCTTTATAACAGTACATGTTACTATGCTTATATTTGGTATGTATACAGTAGGTTGGTTGCATTGAGTTGATGATCCCTATCAATTTTTGTGGAAGTCAAAGTTCATTTGGGGTCATGAGAGGTCAAATGGTAAATTCCTTAGTAATTGCTTGTAAACACAGTATCTCATGAAGGATAAGCGTGACTAATCTCATATTTTGGTGTGTAGGTTAGCCCTATTGAGTACTGTTGATGATACCTATTGATTTTTGTGTAGGTAATTTGGGGTCAGTCTGACAAGCTTGTTTGCACAGTATTACAAGAAAGGTATCTTGTAGGGTCCTCCTACTTGGCATGTAGATGGTGCTAAAATGTTCCCTAGCATTGGTCGGGTTAAATGTCATTTGTGTTCACAAGGGGTCAAAGTCTTAACATCATGTTTACAAAATTTCTCATGGTTTGAGTCTTGGATACTGCAAAATTTTCACACAAATTAGTTCTAGGTGGTCAAATATCATCCTGGATCTCAATGTAGGAAACCTGGATGCCTTGCATGCATACTTTTTGCATACATTGCAGAGCACTGTCAATTTGAAAAACATTTTGGAGCACTGTCGATTTTAAAAAAGGCCTATATTTTACCTTCAGGGAACCACTAAACCTTTTTGGTTTCAAAGGACATTTGCTTATGAGCATCATGGCCACCAGAAAGGGCCAGACAGCTATTATTCCAGGCCCTGGTGAGTCAATTGTGCATCTTGTACATCCAAGTTTTTTGACACAGGGGTGTGTCAATGTTCTCCAAATGTTACATCATCAAATCAACCTGAAAGGTGAGGCACAAGTGTGTCACATTCTACACAAAATGTGTGTCAAATTTTAATAAATGTTGGGTCAATCGCTGGATGAACTGGTGTGTCAATTGCACAAAACTTTTCACGCTTCTAATGAACCATCACTATTTGATCTTGTTTAGGGATCAGAGGGTGCATCTTTCCATGGATAAATGCATTTACCAATTTACTGTGATTTATCATTTTAACCACAAAATGTTCTCTGTTCTCTTTGTGTACATATATCGTATATGTGCATTTAAAGGTCTTTTCCTCTCACCCAAAGTATGATTTTTGTAGTAGTTACAGTAGTCCACAGACATTCTCCAGATCTTTGATTGGCAGCTACTTCAAAAAGTATAGAGTACCAAAGCTCATATATTACACAGCATGTATTTTAGGGAGAGTGTTTTGATTACACACATTGGGCTCTTGTATAGGCCTACAGTATATATATACTCACCCTGAAGCAATAAACTGAGATGAATTGTAGACAATGTGAGAGGGACTAATAAGTAAGAAGGTTAGAGGAATTGAAACTGTTTGGAGTGATGGAATTAGCTAGGCCTTTAAATTCATTCCCAATAACTATTTCCTGTAGAAGAATGAACTTCACCGTGTACTGGCAAGAATAGAACCAACTAGAGATGTGTCATGTGATTCTTGGCAGTAATGCATGCTCTCAATATTACACTTTCTGTTTAACATCTGCCTTTTGATGGAATCTTATGTTTTTCCTTGACTATAGATCACATGACAAGAATTGAACTACCGCAGGTACTGTACATTTATCATATCATATACCTGGCCAGGATGTCGTCAGTACTGCAGTACTATCCCAGTGTGAAATGGCTAATGGTCCTATCAATGTTGTCATACTTCCCCTGTGTCACCATCTCTCTTACTCCTGAAATGATTCATGGGATGTGGCATGGTCAGCGGATACCAATCACCGATGTCCAGTCTTGGAATATTTCAAAACAGTGTCATGACAAACTTCATTCATTGCATTTGAATAATTCAGCTGAAGGTATAGTTTATTTTCAAATTTCTTCTTTTACTTAGTGAATGTTACCTTATGTCAGTTACAGTTGTCATTTGGGGTCACATTTTGTCATACCCCGGCCCAAATCCTTGTTTACATGATATCTCAAGGTAGGAAACTTGGATTCATTTCAAACTTGATATGTTGATGTGTTCAGATGTAAGGAAGAACCCTATTAATTTTGCTGTAGGTAAAAGGGCATTTGGGGGTCACCTGTGGTCAAGCCCTGAAAATCATGTTTACACGATATCTCAAGTTACAAAACATGGATAAACTTCAAACTTGATATGTTGATGCATAATGATGTAAGGAAGAACCCTGCCAATTTTGGTTGAGGTCAAAGATCATTTGGGGTCACATGGGGTCAAATCCTCAAGACCTTTTTCACACAATATCTCAAGGAAGGAAACTTGGATTGATTTCAACTTGATATGTTGGTGTGTTCAGATGTAAGGAAAAACCCTATTGATTTTGGTAGAGGTCAAAGGTTATTTGGGGTCACATGGGAGTCAAACTCAGAAAACCTTTTTAAACGATATCTCAGATGGCATCTGCAGTCCTTGGTGAAGGCTGATGGTCAATAGGCTATCTCAAGGTAAGAAACTTAGATGGATTTCATAATTAGTATTTGTTTGTGTTATGGTGAGTTGAAAGTACTATACCTGTTGTTTTTGGTGGAGGTCAGTGGTCATCTGGTATCACCTGACATTAAACTCTGAAAACCTTGTCTGCAGAATTATCTTAAGGCACAGTATGAAATTTGGCTTTTTGAATAAGGAAGTGTTTTGGTTAGAAGAAAAACCAGTTACTTACTAGTGGAGTCAAAGGTCACTTTGGGTCACCAGGTGTTACAAGAAATGTAGCCTTTAATTGAAAAGAACATGTATGTATCATCAAAACCTCAATGCATTTTTGCATTCTGGTCTTGTTGGTTGTCCTTTTGACAAATATGTCATTTTCCTTATAGACATTTACAATGACTGCACCTTACATGAACTCACAGTATGCAGTAAAAGTCACTTGCATGGTTACATTTTGCAAACCCCTTGATGGAACTATGGACTGTTGTTGAATTTCAAGTTTACATCACATTTTATATTCACATCATACCAAACAGATGAGAAAATATAATGAATCATCATGCATTTGATTTAAAGCTCACTTTCTTCATACATTAGGGTAAAGTAGGGTAAAAGTGCCCGTTTTTTTTTTTTTTTCGTTTTTCCCAAATATCTTAGAGTACTCTATTGAAATATCTGGAAATGAATGTGTGCTTTTTATCCGCTCACGTTTGCTTTACAGTATTAACAACAAATAATAACCCATGGGTTACATACTCATGTAGGGACATGAGGAATTTCGTACCCTATTAGAAATTTGACTCGATTCCCCACCAAAATGGGAGTTTGGTGGGGTGATCAAATTTTACCCGACTTCCTGCTTAACTCATTCAAGCACACCCGAAGAAACCACAAGCTTGATAAGAGAGAGCTGGCAGAAGATTTAAACAAAAGTGGAATGGTACAGTCTAGATGTGCCACTGTTTGTGAGGTGTGAAAGGCAAGCATTAGGGCAACTCCTTATCTGGCTTTTGTTGACCTTTGTTCACTGAAGCAAAAAGGTGTGGACATGTTTTTTATATGCAAGAAAATTTAACATGGAAATTTTTCGACCTTTCCAGTGGAGAAGGTGGTGGGCGTTTTAACTCAGACTATGCGTAAAATGCCTGTCCACAAACTTCCAATTTTATGAGTTTTAATAAAGAAATTAATTGTGCTAAATTTGTACAAGCAGCTGGTAAGACCCCATCTTGACTGGGCCTACTGCCTGTAATGTTATGATACTGCACTATCGTGTTTTGTTCTTCACACTGTGTCTTTCAGCCCTGGATGCCCTTGGAAAACCTGGAGCAGGAATTTTGGTGGGAAATGTCAACTGGTTAGGACATTTTGATGAGTGTGATGGACTGGAGGATTTTCACTATTGTTTGGTGGAGTTTAATATCTCACAAGTAGGAGAGATTGAAAACATACCAGTGAGTTACTTGTCATTTGGTTAACTTTCCTTATTATGGCCACTGGTGAAGGCTCAATTTTCTTTCAAAGTATTGAACTCATGAAGAAAATTGCATGGATTCTCTCCATATATTGACACCTGTAGGCTGCATGGTTGACTATAAGTTAAGTGTAAATAATGTCTCTGCATGATCCCATGCACTGACCACACTGTCCATTGACTGACCATAATGTACAGTAGTATCAGCATACAGACAAGCAGAACAATGCTCCTATGTGTATTCTCAGTGTAGATCCCTAAAGAAAAATCTAGCACATTATCTGCAATTTTATGGCCCACTGGACAGACCCCTTATCTTAATGTGCAGTTAATGAAGCAGAAATACCCTGAATAGGGCCTTAAAATGTGGGATATAAAGTTCATGGTATCAGCCCACATGGGAAGTTAGGGTAATGTGCATGCTAAAGGGAGACAAGTTGGTATATTTTCTGGTCTAAAGCTCACTACAGTACATGGAGTCTCATCATGTTACAGGGTTATTTTCCTAGTGTGGCATCTTTATTGTCATTAGGTCTTATATGTTCAAAGTACAGGGATTAACTGTCGTCATCGTTTGTTCTGAAAAATCCGTTCTTTCTTCCAGGGGAGAGCAAAGTTAAATAAACATAAAAATAGAGCTTATGACCACACAGCAACTTCATGTTTGTCAAGTGTTATACTGATTGCATGGTTAATTGGTTAATAGAGCATCTGACTTGCAGCCAGGAGGTCTGAAAATTTTAAAAATGGAACCTAAGCTACTACTGTGCCATATAGTGCTTGGTGCTCGGAAGAGGCAATAAACAGGGAAAAACAGGCAAAAAAGCCATAAGTGAAAGAAGGCTGTGGTCGGCCCAATCGACTTAAAATCTGTTTGTTGATAACTGAGCTGTAAAATCTTATTCAACTGAACTACTGTTATTAAAGGCAAACTCTGGTGGCTTTTCACTTAGGTCTTGTAAGAAAAAACTATTTCACCCCATGATCCTTCAAGCCAGTGAGCCACAACTGGAAAAAAGGCTGTGGAAGGCTCGACTTGAACCAATAGGTTGGAAACTGGGCTGTAAAACTCCATATAACTCTACCATGTCCTTCAAACCCTGTCTCAATACCCTTTCCCTAACTCAAGATATCTCACTATAAAGATTAGTTTTTTTTTTTTTAAAAAATACCTCTGCCTTTCAACAAAGCCACAGAAAGTTGTGGCCACATTGCTTCAGATTCCTTATGTTTTCCTATTAAATTGAATGTTCTGTTTGTCCTTGAAATTTGATACTGTTGGGATCTTTGAATATCTTTTTCTGTAGATCTAGTATTACCCTCCACCATATGTACAACTAACAACTAACAATATTGATTTATGTTGCCTGCAGCAGCATCAAAATTATATAAAAATTAAATGCAATGTCAAAATAGTGTCACAGTGACATCACAGATTTCCCATAATGCATCCATCAAAGCTCAAGAAAATGTTGCATCACTTAAAAAAATTGTATCTTACAAAAGCTGCTGTATGTGCTATGGAGATGCAATTTTCACCTCCCGAAAGAGAAAAGTTTTTGTATGCTTTTGAAGTTAATGGATTTTGTCTCCAGAATATGCCCAACCAACCGACCTACTGACGAAGTTGTGTGCGATTCATTTTTGTAATTATGAAACCATATTGATACTGAAGAGTTTTTTCTACCCTTTGTTTCTTAGGTTCCAGTGCTGTATGGAGTGTGTGCTCCACAAGAGTGCTCAGAGATGGATGTTTTAAAAGGGATTGAGCATTTTACTGGTAAAACCATTTCTACTAAAACAATGTATTTTTGGCACATTTTTACACCTCACACATATTTGTGATTGTTGCCAAGTATACTAACAGGGCCGGAATTCAGCAGTACCCTGGGATTGGTTCACTTGAAATTATTGGCTTAGAACCATGTATTCAAATCATAAAAACAGGCATGCTAACCAGGGACACACTGAAACGTTCAAAAATTCACCTCATAAAATCCTTGATAGATTCAATGAGCCACTGAGCCAGACAGGGAAAATTTCCCTTGTCCTTTGAAACCACAGTAAATAGATTACCACAGTTGATAATTTGCAGCCCTGTTGAGCTCAAAGAAAAATCACGACACTTTTACTTGTTTGAAATTAGAAGTGAAAAAAGCTGACCTAAAGTGTGAAAAGCCCATTTTGAGGTTTTTCTAGTAGGTCATGTTCTGCAAAGAACAACACAGTTTCAGTGAACGAATTAAGGACTTCTTGCGAAAATGGCGCCTGCAAGTCGTCCAACCAATTCAATTCGACCACCTTTCCTGTTAGATTGACATTACAAAGTTCTCCTTTCAGAAGAAATTTACATAAATTATTCACATAGTCAAATCAAAAATTGGGCAATACTTAAGTGTTTTCACTATTTGAAGGACTTCAAATGGAGGAGTGAACAATTCCAGTCCCTCCATTCTATACTGTAGTTTGACTAAAATCAAAGTGTACAGCCATAGGTTTGCAAGCAGATGTGTGGTAAGGTCACCATGATTGGTCCATAACATTAGATGTTCATGATGAAACTTTGCTTCTTACTTTTTGAACATCCTCCTTCTCTGCCTGATTATCTCCTAACGCTTCAGGGAGGAAACGAAGCTCACTACTCGCACACTTGATATAGTTAGGTTTCGAAATTGATTGACGGTAACAGATATTATGAAATACAAAATGTTTCGTAACATTTGGGGTTTAGCTAAGAGGCCTGTCATTAAGCATGTGTTAATTGCTTTTCCGGCAGTGTGAACACAAAGAAAGCATAGCTCTTTTGAGGGCACAGATCATGTAGCAAACTCAGGTACCACAGTATGAGGCAGTCTGGGTGGGCAGTATCCCACTCAACATCCCTTCCTTCAAGTCCCTTCTCCTGACCCCCAAAGGCTATTCTCTCCCCCCCCCCCCAAAAAAAAATAGTAATGGTGACTTATCATAATGTCATGAGAGTTACTTTGCCCCTTTAAGAAAATTTTCAGAATTTAAGTGGGGGATCATGGTCCCCATCCCCAGACTATGCCAATGTTGAAATTGGCCCTTTACTATTTACCAAAACACTCTTATGTATGATGTAATTTATTATTTCCACAATAGTTATCATGCATATGAAACAAGTTTTAAAGGCGGTTTTGCACCACTTCATATAGCTCCAATTCTCCTACCCTACAGTACTTCCAGCTTCTCCCACACAGGGGGAACACGTGTTTGGTCTTATGGTAAGAGCATCTGCCTCTCACCGGGAATGCCCGGGTTCACTTCCCAGGTCGAGTCATACCAAAGACTCTAAAAAGGAACCTACTGCCATTGTGCATGATGCTGTGCATAAGCCATGGAGTGGGGAAAACAAGCCAGTGGGCCACAACTGGAAAAAAGGCCGTGGTCGGCTCCACTTGAACCAATAGGTTGGAAACTGGGCCGTAAAACTCCATCTAACCTAACCTTACCCACACAGGGGCAGCAAAACAAATTTTGAAGTGGGGGGCTAACCACCAAATTGGCCCAATATGTTCAACAATATAGTAGCAGTGCAAGGCTGCCCAAAATGCTTAAGAAAAAGAAAAAGTGGGGGGCGAAACCCCTCCCAACCCCATGTCTCCGCAGTCCCTGCCACAACTGTCTTCAACTCATCCTTGTCCAGACACAATCCTAGTTCATTGCTTCAAGGTATAACCTGATGAGTGTAGTCAGTAAATGATAAATTATGAGCTACTGTTTTTGATGTCAGTCAAAGAGCTGAGCCTATTGAGAATTTCTGTAGACTACTGTAACATTAACTAGACTACTGGTAACATTGATTAGACTACTGGTAACATTGACTATACTACTGGTAACATTGATTAGACTACTGGTAACATTGGTTAGATTACTGGTAACATTGACTAGACTACTGGTAACATTGACTAGACTACTGGTAACATTGTAGTTTGGGATGATGAACGGCTGTCTTCTAAAGAATGGTCTTGCTGCATTATTTAGAAAATAATTTTGAAGTGGTAACCCATTCTGCAAAATACAGTGGGAACCAGGGCTGGAATTAATTGAAGGTCCTAGAGGCCATGGCCTTCGTATCTTCAGCAATGGCCTTGATGCCCTACAAAATCTAACAACCATCAAGGCCATTTGGCCTCTATGCCCTTCCTGTGAGATTACATAGTGGTCAATACAAAATCACTTGTTTGGCCTTGGTGCCCTCTCAGTTCGCATGAGATGCCCTTAAAACTGATAGGAAAATGGCCTTGCCCTGCTGGAACCTTAATTCCAGCCCTGGGGAACTTGGGGTATTTTTAACTGTTACAGAAGATATTTCACCGGAGTCCCCATCAAAAGCTAGGTTTGGTGGGGTAATGAAATGTCAACTCATTCAAGCAAAAAGGTGTGGACAGAGTTTTGATAGGCGGGGAAATTCAGCATGAAAATTTTGATGCTTTGTAAATAATTTTATGTTTACCTGTGATTATTTAGGTAATATCTGCAGAAAGATTTGTATCTTGCAGACTGTTTCTAGCTTATTATCAATCTTTTATTCTTTTGTAGGTAAGATTCCAGGTTTCTCAGTAGCGAACTATCAACCCATGTGTGCAAAGTACCCACATCAAGATTTTGATGTCAAATTCATTTTGTCTATGTAAGTGCTATTCTAGATTTATTGGAAAATCATTTAAAAATTAGATGTTTGTTTTGTTTCTCCTTACTACAATATGCTTTTCTGTTCTTTCATGTTGGCCTTTTAATTTGTACTAACAATATATTGTCATTATGTGCAACAGAAATGTATTTATACCAGCCAAAATTTGTTGTCAAGTTACTTTGAAGAGCTCATGAAATGACTTTAAATAATGGCAATGATTTGGTGTCATTTTCTGACACTATCTTCTATGAACAGAAATAGCCTTTTTTTTAAAGCATTCCCCCCATGATGAAAGACAAATGCTCAAGTGAAATGGTACCACTTCCAGCACAGATAGTGTCACAGAATGACCCTACATCATTTTTGTGTCATTTCATGGCCTCTTTAAAGGGTTAATCTTCTCACCCAGACAATTCCAATTCTCCTAACCTACTTACTTTAAGCTCCTCCCACAACTGTCTAAATCTCATCCTCATCCAGACACAATCTCAGTTTATTGCTTCAGGGTGAAAACTTGACAGTATATGTATTCAAAACCCAATGTTCAATCAGAACACTCTTAGTATAGTACTGTACATGCTGTTTAATATGAGCTAAATATTATTATTATTATTTTTGAAATCTGCTGTCAATCAAAGAACTGTGCCAGTTGAGAATTTCTGTAGACTCCTTCAAAAAATTATAGTTTGGGGTGAGAATTAAATGGCTTTAAGGGATACCAGTTAACATACTTTTTACATCATTACTATTAAAAATGATCCAAGAATTAGGGGAAAAAAGAATGTTTAGAATTAAACTTCATTACAAGGTAACAAATTCTCTTGAAACCAGGAATGAATGTCAATTCAGCCCCTTTCTGGCGTACTGACAAATCGCAAATTTGCACAGTGACAAATGTGAAAGTTAGGCAATTTTGGCTTGGTGACAGATGCATTTTTAGCTGTAATCTGTTCAACTCGCCATAAAAATTGCAACGCCTTTGTAAAATATAGTATTTTCTACAATTCTAAACATAAAAATGATGAACACGGCGAAAATTCTCCAAATAAGACATTAACATTCGTCACTGTATGAAATACAAGATCCATAGATTCATGATATTCTTGATTTTGCCATTCGTTTGTAGGCCAGAAAGGGGAGAAATTATGTCTCAGAGGAAGGACAAATACAATATTCATGGTTTACAAATGATATAACTTATACTTACTAATATCACCAAACAAAATTTTATCTGGAATATGTGCCCTCTTCAAGTATGAAAGCAGTTTATTTCCTTTTTCAAGTATTAAACAATTTGCAGCATGCCTCATGTTACGGAAGTGAGGATGCCCGGCCCGGGATTTCCCATGAATCCCAGGGAGCTTATCTTGGCTCATCTGGTCCTCCATTCACATATGCTAATTGATTTGTTTGCTTGGGCAGTTTTTATCCTGCTCATAATTTCTTGCCCAATGGGAAATGGAAGAATGGAGCCAGGCTTATGGTTACCATGTTCTTCACTAAGGAAGTCCAGCAAATAATTGCTTGATCAGCCATTTCCAACTCTCTCCATCAAAAGAGATAAGGTTTGGTGATTTATTGTTACCATTTATGTTAGCCTTATTGTTCCTCCATCATAGGCCTTCATTTTGTAGTGACTGTTTTATCCCTTTTTTGAATGGCAGCCATTGGGAAACAATATGAAATGTAACAGTATTTTCTGTGTTGCCATAATTTTTTTTTTTCACTTTGGGTTAGGTCTTCAGTATATTTAGCCTACATTTCTTGTCAGTAGTTGGGTCCTTCCTATACCATGCTTGGAAATTCTAAAGCTTGCTATCACAAGCCTGGTTTAAGTTTGGAAAGGTTGGCTCAAAAGCTGACAATCCCTTAAAATGGAACCAATATATCAAGAAAATTTGTCATGATTACATGCAAGGTTACATTTTTCCCTTCATCTTAAAGCAGCACATGAGTTGGTTCATGAAGTTTACCAAATTTTTCAGGGCTAGTGGAATATCTTGACTTCTTCATAAGAATTATTTCTCTGCATTTTCTTTTTGTATTATTATATAGGACAATATTGGCTATAATTTCCCTGTTGGTTGTTGGTTCTTCCCTCTACCATGCTTGGTATCATTCTCAAGCTTGCCGTCACAAGCCTTCTTTAAATTATCTGGAAGAAAATGGAGGTCCATCTCACACCGATGCTTCCCCTCTTATGACATCTCAAGTGCATAAAATCCAAACTGATGTACATCCAACAGATTTTGAGGAAAAAGAAGGTGAGCTCTAAGAAAGAAATACCTCTTGAATTGCTGACATCAATGATATGGGAAAGCAGTATGTGGAAAAGTTGAAAAAAGCTACCAGTGAAAATACATTCATCACAGCAGACTATTCAGGCCTGATTTTTAAAGGTAGTGTGACATGTCATTAAAAGACCCAGACTTCACTGACCTTAGGGAGTGATCTTCCCTAGAGAAAATGCATTGGAATTGTGTCAATATCTTTTATGGTTCTCAAGATATAACTCTTCAAAGTTTGAATGTTTCTGAAACAACCCGTTGCTTAAATGCAAAAATAATAATGTGGAGTGTTGCACAGTGTTTACATTTCTTTTGTTCACCCTACATTATTAGTGTAATTAATAACTGGTAATTGATACTGATGATTTTCAAGGATACAATTTAAACTTTCAAAATAAAACCCTCAGGACACATTTATATTACAACTGTCTCAGATATGAAGATTTTAAAAACAAAGGAAAACAGTGGCCCTTGTATCGTATGTCCCTCTCATGACATCATAAATTTGGCATGTTGAGCTAATGTTTATTAATGTTTAAGTGCAAATCAGAATTTGCCCTGTAAAATGGTTAATTTTTGACAAATTTTGATGGGAATTGCAGCTAATTTCTTGGTTTATAATGCTTTTTACATAGAATATCCACTTTGTCATTTTCATATGTCAGACTACCAGTACTTTAAAGAAAATTTGCAGGTTGTTCATCGGACATGCTGGAGTCAAATTGAGGTTGTCCAAAAAAGTTTTGGTTGACCAAATTAAAGTGAAAACCAATGGACAACAATATTTGATGTGTCTTGCATAGAAAATAAATGAACATCTATTGTTTATTGTGTATTTTTCCATAACTTTTTGTTTTAGTGAAGAATAGTAGTCCATGCCATTGTGTCAATACCACTTCATTAGAGCATTCTGCAACATTCTTCCTCAATAATAATGATAATAATAATGATAACGATAACGATAATGACAATGACAACGATAATAATAATAATCACCATAATTATAACGATAACAATGATAACGATACAAATAATAACGATAACAATAATGTTAATAACAATAACAGCACAAACAATAATAATAATTATAACAATCACAATAATAGCAATAACTACAACAACAATAACTACAACAACAACAACAACAGCAATAATTAGGCTTATAAAGTGCCAATCAGTTTCAAGAGGGCACTGCTCTAGGTGCAATACAAAGGAGCAGTGAAGACATTAAGTATAAGCAGTATTGAACAAGTGAGTCTTAACCCTTTACTGTTGTGCTCCGATTGGGGCATATTTGCGCGCCTCGGGAGTGGGCGGAAAAGCGGACGTAGCCCGTCCCGCATCGGCTTCCGTAGGCCATTGACCCCGTGACCTTCAACTATTGTCGCTCTCGTTGTTGTGGCCGAATTTTCGGGTAGCTACTCGCAGTTTCGAGCTCCGTGTGAAACAGTAAAGATGGGCGACAGCCGAGCTCTCCGCATGGGTCCAAAAGGACCCAAACAACGGTAAAGGGTTAAGTAAACTCTTAAAAACAAAAGGTTTTGAGCAAGTTTGTAACTCATTTGGTTACTTATTCCATAGAGATGATGCACAGTACTGAAAGCCTTTACAGCCATAGGTTTTTAGGCGCAGTTGCTTGCAGATGTATAGAGTTAGTCAATTAGAAACAAAATCTACTTGTTCATTGGACAACCCCAAAGAGAAGAGGTTCAAGTGGTTGTCCTGATGCAATTTTTATCCATCACGGACAATTAGACAAGTGCTACATTTGAGCTGTCCTATTGTTTTTGTGTGTGGAATTGTTTGGTTTTCATATTTTAGGTAGTGCTGTAGCTGAGGCAATCCTGGCCTCGAGCAGTTTGAAGGCCTCCATAGATATAGCACTACAAACCTCTGTTTAGACTGTCAAACTTTGCTCACTGAAATTCAAACGGAATGAGTAGAGTTGCAGAAGGTGAGCTAGAATTCCAAGTCTAATAGTGTATTCATCCATATTTTGTTTTTGTGTACTGTAATGTAACAAACATATTGATAGGAATGGTCTGTTAGTGCTTTAAATATTCACAATATGAGTAGAGAACAGTTGGGGGGTTCAGAATATTTTTGGAATGTGACAAAGGCCGACTAGGCATATGTGTTAATTTCCATCATACTTATTGAAATAGAGGCATAACAGCACTAGTCATAAATATCCTGATATGCATTTTTTGCCCTAATTGGAACTTTATTTGTTTCTAACCTGCCTTTGTAAAAAATGCTGTAAAAGGTGTGAAAAAGCATCCTGCCTTTGTAAAAATAATGCTGTAAGACTGAAAAAATATGAAAGCATCTGAGAAGAAAGACTCTTTTCTTAAAATGTCAGTCACTGTTTTATGATGCAGATGATTCAATATCAGATAGTCATGTTCAAGTAGGCATTGAAAGTACAGTAAGTACATCCTGTTTGAATTGTTTTTAGTAAAATAGGTTCAAAAGTCTGTGAGAAAATTTTGTGTGTGCAGGTGTGAGTGTGTCTGTGTGTGTTTGTGATGCATAGCTGTTAACATGGTATCTCAAGAAGGGATACTCATACGCTCTCCATGAATGCATTATGTGAAATAGTCCTCACTGAAATTGCCTACCACTAGACAGTCTAAAACCGGACCTTTGAGCGGTAAATCGGATTTTTCCTTGATGTTAGTATCTACAAGTAATAACTACCTCAAGGCTTACTGGATTTAATCACATTTTTATTGGTTGCGATGATAAGAGAAACCAATGCAATCATGATGGCGTGCGTGTGTATGTATGTATGTATGTGTGTGTGTGTGTTTGTGACACTTTGCTTGTTGACACGATATCTCAAAATAGGAATGTCTGACAGTTTTCAAACTCGGTACATAGATGGCCATATTGAGAGGAAGAACGCTATTGTTTTTGGTGGAGGTCAAAGGTCACCTGGGGTCACCAGGGGTCAAAGTCTGAAAACATTGTTAACACAATATCACAAGATAGGAAGCTTGGATAGATTTCATATTTGGTATGTGCATGCCTTATAGTCAGTAGATGGTCCCTATTGTTTTTTGCCTAGGTCAAAGGTCATCAGGGGTCACCAGGGGTCAAAGTCTGAAAATCTTGTTAACACGATATCTCAAGGTAGAAAGCTTGAATAGATTTCATATTTAGTATGTGGATGTGTTATGGCCAGGAGATGGTCCCTAGTGTTTTTGGTGGAGGTCAAAGGTCATCTGGGGTCACCAGGGGTCAAAGTATGAAAACCTTGTTAGCATGATATCTCAAGGTAAGAAACTTGGATAGATTTCATATTTGGTATGTGGATGCATTATAGTCAATAAATGGTCCCTATTGTTTTATTGGCGGGGGTCAAAGGTCATCTTGGGTCACTGGGGGTCAAATTCTGAAAATCTCGTTAACATGATATCTCAAGGTAAGAAATTTGGATAGATTTCATATTTGGTATGTGGATGCATTATAGTCAAAAATGGTCCCTGTTGTTTTTTGGCAGGGGTCAAAGGTCATCTTGGGTCACTGGGGGTCAAATTCTGAAAATCTCGTTAACATGATATCTCAAGGTAAGAAACTTGGATAGATTTCATATTTGGTATGTAGATGCATTATAGTCAAAAATGGTCCCTATTGTTTTTTGGCGGGGGTCAAAGGTCATCTTGGGTCACTGGGTTCAAAGTCTGAAAATCTCGTTAAGACAATATCTCAAGTTAGGAAGCTTGGATAGATTTAATATTTGGTATGTGGATGCATTATGGTCAGGAGATGGTCCCTATTGTTTTTGGTGGAGGTGAAAGGTCTTGTGGGGTCACTAGGGGTCAAAGTGTAAAAACTTTGTTGACATGATATCTCAAGGTAGGAAACTTGGATATATTTCATATGTGGTATGTGGATGCGTTAAAGTCAGTAAATATCCCTTTTGTTTTTGGCGGAGGTCAAAGGTCATCTGGGGTCACCAGGGGTCAAAGTCTCAAAACCTTGTTTATGTGATATCTCAAGTAAAGTAGCTTTGATAGATTTCATATTTGGTATGTGGATGCGTTATGGTCAGGAAATGGTATGTAATGTTTTGATGAAGGTCAAAGGTCATCTGAGGTCACTGCTGGTCCAAGTCTGAAAATCCTGCATATGCAATATCTCAAGATAGGAAACTTGGATAGATTTCATATTTAGGTATGTGGATGCATTGTGGTCAGAAGATGGTCCCCATAGTTTTTGGCAGAGATGAAAGGTCATTTGGGGTCCCCAGGGGTCAAAGCCTGGAAACTTTTTTAAATGTGATCTCTCACGATAGCTGTTTGTCCATTTGTCTGTCTATTGTTTGTCATTCTAGCTCTGTATGGCTTTTATGGAGGTCAAAAGGTCATCTGGAATGACAAAATTATGTTTTGAACATGCTAGTATAACATTTGAATGAGAAGATAATGGCGCATGATAGCACTCTTTGAAACGGAACATTTATGTATCATCGAAACCTCAATGCATTTTTGCATTCTGGTTGATATAAGGGTTACAGTGGCTATAATTGTTAAGTAAGAACATCAAACAGGAAACCTCTCTTATTAGGATTTGTAGCCCAGAGGATACAAATTTAGCTTGGATTGAAATTACATCCACAATTAAGTGATTGAAGCTTGTCTTTCATTGCAGTATGCTCTGTACAGCCTGCTCAATATTTGAAGACCATAAAAAATTTGAAAAGGGGGCGAAAATTGAACAAAGTCATGTCAAGTCATGAGTAAATAGTCTGGGAGTTGCTGACTATATGGCTACAGATTTTGAACAATTTCCATTTTTTGGGTTGTGTAGTGGTTAGTATAAAGCAACATTTCTGCCCTATCTCAGTCAGTTTAAGAAATCTTTGTCCAGTATTAAATCTGGCAGTGGTATTATTTTTATACTGCACTTCTCGATGCTCTAGAAAGGGTCTACCCAATATTCCCGGGGTTCAGTGTTCCCAAGGTTAGATACGTTCCACTTTTTTCATATATATCACAGGGTTCATTTTTCCCTGCGTTTGATGTTCCCAGAACTGAGGATGTCCTCAAGGTCTCACACCCCCAATAATTTCCCCATTGACTTACACACTAAATTAGCTCCCTTTCGAGACAGCTGCAGCCTTGTCAAAGTTCACAGCTATTTCAAGACACCCGTACTTGATAGCTGACAAGTTTGCCCATCATGGCACTACAAAATTTCCATACCATGACCGTTTAGATTTTGAGCTAGAAGGACTTTAAGTTTTTGTAGGGTACACTCACCCCTAGCCTCTTCACAAAAACGGAAAATCTCTGCCATTTGACAGCAATTTTTTAAACAGTCAAAATCACTATCAATCTTACCCAAATTTTCAACATCCACACTCTGGCAAGTACTCTTTCATATTCATGGACTTTCATCACCCAGCTGGCAGGTTATCTTGACAAAATTTGGTCAAAACCAGAGCTAAAAGGACTATTTCTTTGAGGGTGTACACTTCACGCTCTAGAACACTACTCTAATGAAGTAGTGAGACCTCAAGATTCAAAAACTTGGAACCTCAGGAACAGCAAATGTTGGGAATATTGACATAGCCCCCTCTAGATAATTGGTAAATGCTGTATCCTAATTTAAATTAGTATAATAATTAGTCTACAGTATTTCAATGACTATCTTGAGAATCATGGGGCAATTAATTTCTCACTTAGTTGTAAAATTTATTTGGAGGGATTCCTTGCTCTTTCAGGGTCAGCAATATTTCAAATTCCTAAATGAAATGAAAGGTACTTGGAAAAGATACAAGAAAAAAATTGTGAGAATTTGATCTTGTTTCAAAATAAGTTTGGGGATGGTTTGAAAATGCTGCTCTTGCTCTTTAGCCTAAAGGATATTGCAAACAAGCTGAGACATGTCAGTTACTAGGTTGGTGTTGTAAACTAGAAGTTGTACAGCAGGAGACATTATTTTGATGCTTGAAAGTCACATTTAACCCTTTACCATTGTTTGGGTCCTTTTGGACCCATACGGAGAGCACGGTTGTCACCCATCTTTACTGTTTCACGCCGAGCTCGAAACTGTGAGTAGATACCCGAAAATTCGGCCACAACAACGAGAGGGACAGTAGCTTAAGGTCACGGGGTCAATAACCTACCGAAGCTGATGCAGGGCGTTCTACGTCCGCTTTTCCGCCCTCTCCCGAGGCTCGCAAATATGCCCCGATTGGAGTACAACGGTAAAGGGTTAAGACTTACAATCTGTGCCTTTTTTTTTCAAAGGTAAAACATTGGCAACTTTCAACCAAGTCATCTTCAGTTGGGCTTTACCTCAAAATCTACCAAAGTTGCTATCAGGGAACCAAGCCAAGGGAAGCATTCCTTGCCTTCATGGCATCAGAGTACTCAGCATGCTGTGGGTCATGCTGGGTCACACCTTTGCTACTCCTGCAAGGATAGGGACTCGTAAGTACCTTTTTACCAGCTGTTGTCGTGTAACTTTAATTTTTAATATCATGGGACCATGCCTCCTGGATCCAATTTACTTTTTAGATCATTGGCTAGCTCATATACTGAGTGGGTAATGACAATGCACATCCATTTTGTAAAGTCTCCACAAAGATATTACAACCTCAAATACCAAACTTATTAATGGCACTGTGACTCTTCATAGAGGCCAACATGGAGGGGTGGAAGTGCTCATCACTGATGAGTTGCTTTGAAATCAACAGCAAAATTAGTATATTTCAGTAATATTAATACCTGTGATTTCAAAACACATCAGATCTTACACACATGATTCTTCAAAAGATTTCACTTGCATGGAAGTTGCTTGCTTTTTCAATGTTTTCCATTTAAGAAAAATTGAACATGAACGCACAAGGGTTTGTGTGACATTCATGGACTTTCTGGTCGGTCAGTTTCTATGGTATCTTTGCAGTGCACATAAATACATGTGTTTACATTCTTACACGCTTAAAATGACAAATCACCGTGTTGCGTTTGCTTTTCTAGCACTCAGAAGTGCGAGTCAATTACTATAGAGTAAACACATAGAAATGTATTGTGCCTATATGGCACTCACGTTAAAAATGCACAAATGCTGACATCTTGTCACAATGGAATTTTCTGTTACTCATCCATGGTAATGCAAAGATCACTGAATTAAACTTTGCGTATGTCATACCAACATTTCCATCCTCTGTTTGAGTCTTCGTGAAGAGTCAACGCATCAAACGGTGTACGGAAAGGAGTTTGGAATCTACGTTTATAATATCTTTGAATCTTCATATCACAAACTTCAAGAGTTGTTATCAATACCAATTAAGTTGTCATGATGCATTTGCCAACAGCCTTAAAGTTTGACATTTGATCTTAGATGAAACTCAAAAGTCATTGAACTGTTCAATGCATCTTGAGTAATTTAATCACTATTTCACCAGCATTGTTTTAAAAACTTGTTGTTACTTGAAATATAGTCCTAAGTTGTTGGGCTTCTATTGTAAGATAATAACCAACAAACATTTGTACCAAGCAGCTGCTCATTGGAGCAGTTAATTGAAGTAATGAACCAGTGATCAGGTATTTATAGGGAACTACAATTTTGACCTAAAAACTGTGGTAGCTTTGATGAATTTCAGCAAAAGCGAATTTTTTTAACATGTCACATATTTCCACAAAATTGCATTTCAGTAAATCCAGAAACAGGGATAAATTGGTACAAACGATATGGTTTTCTCTTTGTGTTAAATGCTTACTTTTCTGTGGATACTTTTTTCTTCCTTAGGTAAGTATTTGTATGTCTTTTCAAAAATTTAGATGTTTTCTGTTAATAAAAATATGTCTGTCTGTTTCTCACAATGCTGTGCTAGTACTTAATTGTATATACTTTTTCGTTGTATGCATGTATTGCATGCCTAAAGAATGAAAAACATGGCGGAAAAAATACCCTTAGCACAATCTCATCAAGAACTGTTCTCAGTATCAATTATATGCCCATTTAAGCATTTAAAAATGACCCTTGAAGGTTGACATTTGATAGCACTTTATTTCAGAATAAGCTGAAAGGGGATGTAGCCCTTCAGTGCACTTTCAGTAGTTTGATTCCCTTTTTGCCAGCACTTATTTCAGGATTTGTAATTTGATATTTGAACCCCAAAGTTGTTGGGCGTCTATTGTACCAGAATGATAATCAAATCTGCCACTCATTGAAGCAGCTAATAGGAGTAAATAAACCAGTGGTTGGGTACTGTAATTTGGGACCGCAGTTTTTCCCTAAAAACTGTGGTAGCCATGGCGGAGCTCCTTAAAGGCTACTATCCCGTAATGATGAACTAATGAGCACTAAAATCTACAAAGTTAACAAAAGCGCTGCACAAACCTAACAAAAAGTCAACTGCAAGATTATAATTTTGGAATGGTATAAACAACAGTTACTACATGAGCTGCCCTCATAGTGATACTTTGTAATCAATGCTGTGATGTCGCTTCTTGAAAAAGCAACATAGACACCCCAGTACATCAAAGGCGGTGTGGGGTGTAAATAATATCTGAGTTTGTTACATGATCTGATCCCGCAAAGGAGCTATGCTTTCATTGTATTCACACTGCGTGAAAAGCAATTAACACATGCTGACTGACCTGTTAGACAACCCCAAATGTTACGTAACTTTTTGTGTATTGAACACATCTTTTACTGTCAATCAATAAATCAGATATGAAACTTGACTCAATCAAGTCTGCATGTAGTGGGCTTCTTTTCCTCCCTGAAGTTATAAGAGTTAATCAGGCAGAAATGAAGGATGTAACAAAAAGTAAGGGGAAACATTTCATCATGTCATTGTAAACCTGTTTTAGTATGTACATATAAATGTGAGCATACTGCTACATCTGTTAAACCTGACTACACGGTCAAGTGGTTGGAGCATCTGACTTGCTGCAAGGAGGGGTAGATGCGCACTGTTAAACAAGGTGATTCTTGATTGGCTGTTGCCATTGTATTGTATTCTTTGTTCAGGTTAGGGATTAGGGTTATTGTTGGCCAGTTAAACAGTGCGCATTGCCCCATCTGGAATTCGACTCCTGGTAAAGTCATACCAAAGACATTTAAAATGTAACCCACCACTATGTGTTTGGTGCTCAGCAGAAGTCACAGAGTAGGGGCAACAAGCCAGTGAGCCACCCGCCACTGAAACTAAGTGTATTGCTTGTTGCAAACTAAGATGATAACTAATAACATCTAATTAATATGGTTACATTAAACTGCTTAATTTCATCCTTGTACCCGATAGTGGTCTTTTAGTTACATATGTGACACTGAAACTCATGAAGAAAAAGCAAGGAAGGATTCCCTGGCATTGGTTCTATTTTCATCGTTACTGGAGGTAAGCAGATTTTTGTCTACTCGTACATTAAGTTGGCTGACATTTTGTCTAAAGCAGAGATTTGAAAAGTTTATAAGTCCTTAATATTATAAGATTCCTGCCTTTAGCAAATTGTGTACCCAACATTACAGATTTTGCCCAAAAAGTGCTGTAATAAATTCTGAACCGACTTCCTCATGACGAATTGGTCACGGTAAAAGTATACACTTGATTTTCTTTGTTGCCCAATTACACAATTTGATGATTGGCAGACAGTGATACTCCATGCAAAGACATATATTCTAAGTCAAGAAACCCTAGCCACAGTATGCAGAGCACGCAGAGGGGGTTTTGATTACAGTCCTGCCCAAATTACCATGTAATTTTTTGCAACCTACGTGGACTAGAAGCACAGTGAAGTGATAATTATAGACCTCCAGGTTTGGAAACTTGATATACCTCACTTTATCAATAGATTACTGAGGTTTGAAAATCAACTTTTTTACCGCAATTGAAACAGAATGCTGTTTCACACTGTGCTCTTACACACATAAACTTAAAGATTATACATATTGTTTGCACTCAGCTGAACTACTGTCAGAATGAATCTGTTTCATAATAGTTGGATGCTCACATAATGGTTCATTGTTGATCCTGGCTAGCCAGCAGTCAATCCTTTTAGAGAAGCTGCCAGCTAGGGCATGACTTTCAGATAAGGTGAATAGGAAATGCAACAAGCTTGACAACTTCAGGTAAAGGCCATTTATTTCTTCATGTGCTGAAAAATGTTTGATGGACATCAGGAACTGTAGACTACCATAATAATGGAAATGAACCAAATTTACACAATAAAACAGGTGTGGGAGGGATGTAGCTAGCCAAAATTTGAGTGTTAGTAATTATCTGATAAGGGAAAGTACCTTACCTCACCCCATGTGGCATCTACTCCACTTTTTGGCCATTAAATTTTTCATTTTTTACCTCATAATCAGGGTTCTAGCTACGGTGGGCGGCGCCGGGCGGTACCGCCCGGTACCGCAAATATCCGCCCAGCACTCGGATCAAAAATGAGCTGTGCCGCCCGGCACATAATTTCCAAAAAGTGATCTGAAACGTTGTTCAAAATGTGCACATCCACGATTCTAGGGAAGTCTAAAGTCTGTGTAGTATTCCGTCTTTTCATGTTAATAGGTGCGGTATCATGGGGGACGTTTTAATCCGTGAACCCCGAACACAGAACCTGTCAGACAGGCTTAACTTCGACACCGCTATCATTAACAGCAAGGATATGGTATATAATTATCTTATGAAAATATTTGGGTGCGTTGAACTTTAAGCACATTCACACATGTACATAAAGTCATCACACATCGTTAATTATTCCCTGACATTGTTTCATTGGCTACTGGCCTACTTTGACTGGTCCATTTATGCTATAGGGAGATTTACCTTTACAACCAACAAGGGTTGCTTGAAAATTTATCATATCGGGAGGCTAGAGCTTTTTGATACTATTACTGTACTTCGTACGAAACTAATTACGAGTGACAAGCATGTACTACTTCTTTAAAACTTGTAAAATTATTAAGCAAAGGAGATTTTTTCGAAATTTTCAAGATTTTACCCTTCACAATCGGATCGTCTGTAGCTGGCCATGAACGTTCGTTTACTTATCTCTGCGCTGCGGAGTAAGCAATACTTTCATTGCCTAACGTAGTAACTGTATGTTGTTATGATGTATTTGTATTGTAGCAGTGCACATAACATTAGGCTAGGTCAACGTGATATTGTCAGTTTGTACGGCCGGCTAGCTGTGTCCGCTACGTATAATAAATCTGTGAACTGTTAGTGCATTTTCTGCCGCGAGGTTTGAAAATTTTATCATGGCTCAAACAGCAATGACAGCTTTCATTCAACTTTCATTCATTTTTGGTTTGTTTAACTTAGAAATTAATACAAATTAAAACTGAAACTTGAAATACGGTGCACGATACATCATGCATGATTACAGGACTGCATGATTGACCTGATAACAATGTGGCTTGTGACATTTGATGCCATATTTCTCACTAATAGTACTAATTTTTAAATAAATAATGCCATCAAATTGGGCTAGAATTGAATAGAAATTACAGCTCCCTGGACTCTTTGTAAGGGTAAAACCCCTAGGGCTCCGGGGGGCTTCGCCCCCTCGACCCTTGACCGGGGCATTGCCCCTGGACCCTACCAGGGGCCCTTAAGCGGGCCCCTGGACCCCCGGTCGGTGGGGCGAGCGCTACGCTCGCTTCGCCAGTTACTTGCCACCCAGTTCTAAAATGGGCTTAGCTAGAACCCTGCTCATAATAGTATTACTTTGGGGAGTGAATTTGGGGCTAGTTTTAGATCAGGAAGATTTGTGGTGGGTGGGGAGAGGTATATTTGCTTTGAGTGCTGGGTGGGAATATGTAGTGCTTGGTGCAGAGGTGCCAACTCTCCCTGATTCTCAGGGAGACTCCCTGAAAATTCAGGGTTTTTGCCCATTCCAGTTAGCAAATATGACAATCTCCCTGATTTAAGCAAGCTATTCCCCCATTGAGTTGCATGTAATTTTAAAAAATCTCCCTGATTCCTGGGTGAAACCTCCCTGATTTCTGGATGTAAATGTTGGCATCTCTGTAATGGTGTCACCATCCAGCACCACCCACTGTAGCTACATACCTGAATATGGTTAAACAACATGAGCTTTGTCAGAGAAGAACTTAAAATTGTACCCTGAAAAGGTATCATGTCATGACAAAGTCCCGTACAGAACCATACACTTCTGAAAACCCCAAAACCCAATATATGAGGCTAAGGTGGGGTTATTAGCAGAATGTTTATTCTAGTGAGAGCCATATCTCATGCACATAATGCTGAGATGCTTATTAGGCATGAGTAAACAAACTGTGTAGTCATGCACTCCTTTACAGTGTACATAAAACACTTCTGGAATAAGATAATTACCTAAAGAGAGAAAAGAACTGCTGGCAGGAAACTGAAGTAATAGGACACAGGCCTCAGGAAATTTGTATTACATGCATAGCTGCACAAATTCTGTCAAAACCTGTATGGAGCAGTGCTTTACATGTTCTACATATTTTCCCATTTTCTAGATTTCTTTTTTTTAGGGGGGTGGGGGGTTTAAGGGGGAGTGGAGGGGTTTGGTTTTAAATCCCAGCTGGGAAGAACTTGTACATGCATTATGTAAAAAAATTTCAGGGTCATCGGAGAGTGGGTAGTGTATTACTGGCTGTCATAAAATATTGAAAATTTTGCTTGTTTTAGTTACAAATGTAGGAGGTGAGTCAGGGATGCACTAGGATTTTAATGGGTAATCATTCCTTTGTTTTGAGGAACAACCTTTAAAGGTAGTGTGACATGTCAGCAAAAAGCACTGGATTTACTCGGTAGTTACAGAGCAAGGTCTCCTTAGTAAGAATCCGTTGGAATTACGTCAATATCTTTTACCGTTCTCAAGATATACCTCTTCAAAGTTTGAATGTTTCTGAAGCAACTTGTTGGTTATGCAAAAATAGTGATGTTGAGTGTTGCACAGTGTTGACATTTCTTTTGTTAAACCTATATTTATTATCTCTTAATTACTCATCAGATAGTTTATAGTTTGGTGATTGATACTGATGGTTTTCAAGGACACAATTTCAACTTTCAAAATAAACCCTTCAGGAAACACTAGTATTACAACTGCCCTTGAAATGAAGATTGCAAAAACAAAGGATAATATTAGCCATATATGGTAGGTCCCTCCCATGACATAACAAGATTTGCATATTGAGCTCATATTTATGCATAATTAAGTGCAAATCAGAAATAAACCTGTAAAATGGCCAATTTTTAACCGATTTTGATGGGAATTGCGGCAATTTTCTTGGTTTTTAATGCTTTTTACATCAAATGCCCAACTGTGTCATTTGGTGTCACACTACCTTTAAAATGGTGGTGGTCAGTGAGAAGAATGTAAACTTCTGGTGTTTGCATACTGAGTTCAAGTTTCATTTGAAAGTTTCATGAGATGAACAAGTGCTTTTAAGTTTGCAAAACCATGTTTAATTTAGTCCCAAAACCACATAGGATCAAAAGTTTGAGTCCTGGCCAGGTTATACCAAAGACTCTAAGAATGAAACCTACTACCACTGTGCTTGGTGATCAACATAAGCAATGGAGTAGAGAAAACAAGCCAGTGAGCCACAACTGGAAAAAAGGCTGTGGCCGGCACAGCTAAAACCAGTTGGTTTGAAACTTCATCTAACCTAACCTCACCCAAAACCATAGTCCAAAGTTCTGATATTTCCACAGCTTTCTTGCATGTTACTTCCTTTGAATTCTCAAATTTTGTGGTAATATATAATTATATTTATGTTTTCACAAAACATATCAAATTTGCTTTACATTTGTATGTGACACAGAATAGTAATGATTGCCTCAACTATCTTTTCAGACTTTCTCCAGCATTAGCTGTAACAATGATGTTTTACATCTGTATAACTCCTTACTTTGGCCATGGACCATATGCCCAGAGCCTCGGTGTCAGAGATTCATGCTCAAAGTACTGGTGGACCAACCTATTGTATATAAACAACTTTTACCCTGTGAAGAGTGAAAACATGGTAAGATTCTGAATGACATATGTATACCACAGATTTTGATTTAGTTTTGTCTACAAAAAGCTTTTTCATTCTGTAAAACCACAAAAAGAAGCAGCTTTTAAGGCAGTCAATTCTTGGACCCAGCTGCAATTTTTGTAGCTGTCCATAGAAATTCTCAATTGACACTGCTCTTTGACTGACAGCAAGTTAAAAAACTGCAGAGTACTGTAGCTCATATCACATAGTATGTACTGAGAGTATTTTGATTTACACATTGGAGTGTAGTATCACACTGAAGCAATAAACTGTGATCATGTCTTGATGGAGATGAATTTTAGACAGTTTTGGGAGGGGCTTGAGTAGGGCTGCACCGGAACTAGGATCCGGCCGGAACTATCCAGCCAGAACATAGATTTTGCTAAGTTCCGGTTCCGGCCGGATCCATTTAAAGTACCTGGCCGGCACTTTATACTTGCTTCAAGTCACATACTTTCAGACTTTTTCAGACTTTGATTTAAATAATTAAAAGGCAAATGAAAAAAGATATGAGAGTTTTCTTTCCAGTTCTTTTTATTGTTAATAACTAACAGTTAAAACTATTAAATATGTAGTTCTATATATGATAGCAGTAAAGAAATCAATTTGGGGTTGGACTTCATACAGGTTTTGGTTTGCTCACTGAGAGACCGCCAACGAAGCCCCAGAGTGAGATATTACTGCCTTATCTTTATACAGTAGTTGTGAGATGAGATGCAGCTGCTCTCCCTTAATGTATGACGATTTTTTAACTGTAAATCAGTCTTGCTATAAAGTTTCATTCAAAGTAATGAATAGTTTGCAAAAAGAATGGTAGTGAATGCTGTTTCAGAGTCCAAGGTACTTTTAACAGATATATATGCAATAGTCACACTTCTTTTTGTGAACTTTAATAAGCATCCAGAGCAACACCACTTTATTCCTCTACGTCAAAAGTGTACATGTGATACTTATATTTTGTCCAACATGTGATGAGTAATGGCAATACAGTACTTCCTTATTTTCAATTTAAAGGAAAGAGTTAAAGCTTAAAGGCAGCTTGGAATGTCAACAAAAACGGACCCCTGACTTTACTTAGCAGTTGATAGGGAAAAAGCTTTCCTAAGGAAAAATGAGTTGGAATTAGGTCTGTATCTTTGATGGTTCTCTTCAAAGTTTGAATGTTTTTGAAGCAACTTTTAAATGCTAAAATAATGATGTGGAGTGTTACACAATGTTGACATGCCTTTTATTAACCCTATACTAATTTTAGAAATAACTCATTAAATACTTGGAAATTGATGCACAAAATATTTTAAAGGACCCAATTTAAACTTTCAGAATAAAACCTGCAGGACAAACTAATGTTATGATTGTCCTTGAAAAAAAGGTTGCAAAAACAAATGATAACATTAGCCATATGATATGTCCCTCCCTAGAAAGTATTACAATATATTCAGCTCCTGTGTGTGCATGATTATGTACAAATCAGAAATTACACCTTAAAATGGTCAAATTTTGATCGATTTTGATGTGAATTGAGACAATTATGTTAGCTTCTAATGCTTTTCACATCAAATACCCAACTTTGTCATTTTCATGCACTAACAAGTTGACAAAACTGCAATCCAAAACTACCTTGTAATTCCTCAATTTGTTCAGTGCTGTGTGTGACCTTCAGTTTCAGCACAAAAGGCATGCTAAGTTCATACATGTCCTTTATTTTCTTTTAATCATGGACTTAGTATAACATTCTGACTCCATTGCTTCACACACCGACTTCATCCATAGCAGGCAGTGGCAGAGCTAGCTGCTGTTTCCGGAAGTTGATTTGTTTTGCTATGAATGGTACAGTAAATTATTCAATTAATTTCTTGCAAATAAAAATGCAAACCAGTCACAGTCAACTTGTCAAGACCCACATAAATATCACATGTTCTTCGGTTCTCTTCCCCTTTCTTAGTGTTAAAGTATTATAATGAGAAACAACCAAAAAATGTCAAATTTTAGGCAATTCATCAAAGAGTAAAGATGAAATCAATGCTTGATTAGAAAAGTAGTACCCTGAGACTGAGCATAAATTCTCTTACTGCACTCATGGCACACTTTCTCTCAGAGGTAAGCAGTAGCGGTATATCTATATTACCGGTTTTAGTCGGTATTTCCACCTTAGTAATATCGTCGATATGCGTTTCCAAAAATATGGGTATATAGTAAAATCTATATATAGAAGTAATACCGATATTCCCCTACTCACTGAAATACCGATTCAACCAAAATATAGACACTCAACACAAATACTGATGATTAACAGCAGTGACTCATGACAGATATGAGAAAATACCGATACCGAACCACCAATAAACTAAGAGTTTTCAATGAGTAGAGTAGACTAGAGAGCTACGAGATGTTTAGGTTCACCTCTCCGTGACCTTTCCAGTCACAGAGCTATTCGTTCATGTGCTGTGTATGTATTGACGGTCTACAGCTCAGCTCATGCTGTATACTCAATGATCTGCACAGTGGAATAGTTCAATGCACTTGTTTACGTACATCGGCAGTGTCTGTGTACGCCGGTATATACGTAATGGCGGAATAAGAGTCTCCAAGTTCATGGGCCTATCGATTCCACCAATGTTTTCCAAAAATATTTTTGACTGCAAATACCTGCGTTTCAAAACTTAACAAGTCAATTTCTTTTACATATCAATTAGTCTTACTATTAGGTGAAATTCAAACGGTACTGTAAAGCCTTCACGATGTGTCCACGAAGGGCGAAAAGAACGTGACATTTTCGCAAAATTCTTTCGCACAAGTTAGATGTGGGAATCCACCGCAGGCTACTACAGTGAACGTTTAAGTCAATGCAGGTTTAGTATAGCAACTCAATCCTTCGTTAGCGCGAGAATTTGCTGCATGTACTACACAACGTAAATGTATACACTGTATATGTGCAAACATGCAAACACGTGGTCGAACAGGCTGTGCATTCCTAGCACATAACCTTGGCTGGATCTGCCCACTTTGATACAGGGGGATTTTTGATACAGAGTTCCATAAGTAATTTATTTCTTTGATCGAATTTTGCAAGTTTTTTAGCCCGCAATATTTTGCATTGCCGTTTAAAAAATGTCATTGGAACTAGGACGGGGCAAACTCTGTAAAATATTGCCGCGTAGAAGATGGGATTTAAAAAATATGGGAAAGTTTTCACATCGCGGACCTGGAAAAGACAACAGCGCAGAGCAGCAAAAGAGCTGCTACGATGCAACAGAGTGCATGGTACCTGGATTTTTACAACAAACAGTGCAGTGTTCGTAGGATCGGACTTGTGGAATAATATTTGAAGTGCGGGTTCGTCGCTCACTGCCGATCAGGCAGTTGACAGAGAGAGGTCAGTTAAGTGATGTGATACCGACTTCTTTCAACTAGTTGACTATAATACCGAAGCGTATATTTGATATCCAGAATATCGGTCGGTATTTTAGGTATATGCTGTCAGAGCTCTGGTGTTTATTGCTGTTTGAATTGACTGCGAGGGCCGACAGGCCTGTATGGGAAAAGCTGCCACTAATTATGTTTGCGGGCAATTTAGGAGAGTTGGGCGGGAATCCCGTGACAAATAAAATGAAAGAGAGAGAAGTAAGGCTAATACACATTCTAATAAAAAAAAATATTTATTCATCTTTCCTCTTTGTACACATTTAATTGATTTTTGCCGATCAACATGAAATTGCGAACCTTTGTTTGTCTCGTATATTGATTATGGGGCAAGGAATAACCTTCGAACTTCGTTCCTATTCACATAAAGTGTGTGTACCTAGTCTGCGAAAATACCGATATTACCGGTATTATCGGTATTTTCGGACCTATATATCGATATTTTTCGTAGGCAATACCGCTACACTTTACTCAGAGGGGTAGTGACTTTTGCCTGACTCCAGATCCCCAACCAGGACATATTCTCTGCCCTACTAAGGCACAGAAGTCTGCCTAATTCAGCAAGGTTTGGGCCAATTGGATGGGGGCTGCTGCGCCCCCGTCCCGTACAGCCATGATTGCACTCCCCATCCTTTCATTATATTTCAAATGTACATTTTTATTAACTTATAGGGTCCTCATACTTTACATGCAGATGGCTCATATTGAGTAGTTGATTCCTTTTGTTTGTGGTTGAGGTCATAGGTAATATGAGGTCACCATCTCAGTACCATGTTTACACGATATTTCAAGTTGGGAGTCTTGAACAGTGCTCAATTCACTCATAGTGTGTGGATGTGATGTACTGCACTGTACTGAAAGGGATCCTAGCTTTTTGTGGTAAAAGGTCATCTGAGGTGTCAAAGGGTCCAAATCTCCCTTTCCGATTTACAGGATATCTCAATGTAGAAAGGTTGGATACATTTGATACATGTATACTGAGTGGATGTTTTATGAAATACTGTCTATTTGAAAAAAAAAAAACAATTTCACTGTCAAGGAATCAGTAAATGTTTTGGCTTTCTGATTTTAAATGCTTCAACCTGCTACAAGTCAGCTTCATACACTGTAGACATTAGTAATGAAGGTTATCCTTTCCTAGTTGGTAACGTAACTTTACATAGGCATTTTACATTGCATCCAAAGTACTGGTTCCGGCCGGAACTCAAAAAAATTCCGGCAGGTTCCGGTTCAGGCTGGATCCAGATTTTCAGTTCCGGTGCAGCCCTAGGCTTGAGTATTGTAAATTAGAAGAGTTGGGAATATTTGTGGTGCAAGGATTAGGCCCTTTTAGGTAGACAAGAATGTTTAAAGCAGTATATGGCAATGGAGTGTTACAGTGTGTCTTTGAGTATATCAGGAAATGCAATTAAAAGATCATTTGATTTTGGAACATGTTAAATTAAAGTAAAGGCATGAAGTTTTTCCTGACACCTCATAAAATTAATTTTTTCAAAAAGTACAAATAGAAAAAAACATATTTTTGGCAGGGTGCTGCACTCAAATTTGGGGAAGTGTTTTAGCACCAAGACAAAAGTGTGCCATCTGAACAAAAAGTTAACTCACCTGGACACCTGAACAAAAGCTATCAATTTGGAATCTTTCAACAGAGCAAACAGCAGTACTATCAACTGGTGTTTGCATTGAGTACTGATCATCAAAAATCATCAGAAATCTTCCTACAGTTGTTACAGAGCGCTATAATTAACTTTCATCATTGATTGTTGACAACATTTTCCAAAAGTAGAGAGATACCCTTTCTTTTTGAACTACCTGTCCTTTTTCCTTTTGGGGTATTACCATTTGAACCCAAAGGGTTTCAAAAGGTACTCTTTTGAAAAACCCTTTGCATTTAAAGGGTTCCCTTTGGTTGTTGATGGTCGGCTGGAAATTGGACAAATCTTAAAGGGAATTATAAAATTACCCTTTGCAAAAACAAAACCCTTTTGAAAATCCTTTAGAACCACTTGTGAGTGGTTAATGGAATCTGGACAAAGGGTCGCAAAGGGAATTTTCTACTGGGTTTGCTCATTCCTTTAAACATAATTTCCAGCATGACTGGTGTAAATTTTGCTAGACAGATCGACCTTTCACCTCATTTTCGCGCCTGATGCATTATTCCATTATTTTTCTCATACTTCTTATTTACAGTGTATAGGTTGGGTATGGTACCTTGCCAATGATATGCAGTTTTTTATCATCAGCCCAATAATTCTGTTGCCTCTTTTCTTGTAAGTTGGTTGTAATTCCTTCTGTCTCTCTTTTTCTATTTAAGTAATCAAGTTCACTTTCCATGCAGTATGTACTTCAGATTCATTTTGTGAGGATATCTCAAAATTTGATCCTTTTTTTTTATTTGATTTAGAAGGTTGTATATGCATTTAGCACAACTGTAGTGCATGCATTTAAAGTCACGATAAACTTGTGCCTTAATTGAAAAGATTATCTTTGTTTAATGTTATGTATTGTAATTAAATAAACATATGGGTTCAGAAATCAGTAGTTGCAGTTTTATTCATATGAGGTTAATGCTAAATAAAATATCTGATTGAAAAAGAGGTAGTTAGTTAGATGAGGTTTTATGGCTCAGTGTCTAACCAGTTGTTTTAAGTTGGGCCAATCACTGTGGCACAATGATAGATATTTCCCAAGTTTGATTCACTAGATGGCTGCATGTGCAACCAATTTTTAAGTCTGATTTTATATAACCCACTACTGTAAGCAATTGGGGATCAAACATGGATCTTCTGTTATATGTAGGTCTCTGGATTAAAGGCCCAGTTCTCTCACCCCAAACAGTACCAATTCTCCTAACCTTCTTACTTAAGCTCCTCCCACAATTGTCTGAAATTCACCCTCATCCAGACACAATCTCAGTTTATATTGCTTCAGGGTGAGTATAGAAAAGCTCAACGTGTGTAATCAGAGCACTCTCAGTACAGTTCATGCTGTGTAATATAAGCTTTGGTACTCTGCATTGTTTGAATTTAGTACAAGTCAATCAAAAAGATGAGCCAATTGAGAGTTTCTGTTACCCCCTACAAGAAGTGTTGTTTGGGGTGAGAGGATTGGCCCTTTAAAGGAAAGGGTGAAAGAAGTTTTTGGTATCTCCGACTTTGGAGCTGGGAGAGAGACACATACCCCTTTCCCCTCATCTATTGGTGTCATTGGGGACTGGTACAAAGGCAGGGTTCCTGCAGCCTGAAAAAGTCATGAAATTTTATTTTCATTTTCCAGGCCTGGAAAAGTCATGGAATAATGTAAAAATGACAGAAGTCATGGAAAAATCGTGAAATTTGGCCCAGATATCAGTCTGTTAGTTTTTTAAAAGTAAATGTGTTCATTTATTTGTCATGATTGTTGTACCATTTAAGTTTTTCCAAATCTTGGGTATAATTTGGTCATGAAATGGTGATCTTAAGGTCATGATATAGTTGTGGAAAGATAACGAAATTTTAATTTTCCTAAGGTTCAGGAACCCTGGAAGGCCATCTCAGGCTTTCAACTACATGGTAGGCTTTCAACTATGACAGATATTGTTTTCTTTTAATTTGTGTTAATCAGTACCACATTACAAGATTCCTGCTTTTAAGAAATAATAAACCTGATACCACAGTTTTTGCCCAAAAAGTGCTGTAATAAAATTCTCAACCTGACTTCCTGTTTCACACTTTGTTCCATATCTTATCTGTTTATGTGTCCAGTCAAAGCACATAAACCTGAATACCATGCATACTGTTCACACTCAGCTGAACTACTGTCACAATGGATCTATTACATAATTGGTTCCATCCCTCACACAATTATTCATTGTTGATTCAGGCAGCCAGCATTAATCCTCTTAGCAGAGCTTGCAGCTAGGGCATGACTTTCAGACTGATAAGATAAACAGGAAATGCAACAATCTTCTGACGACTTGGGGGTAAAGGTCACTTATTTCTTTATGAGTCTTTGCCATTAACTTAAGATTATTTGTTTTCTAAGTGCCTATTTTTTTTCTTCCCAGCATTCCATGGCTGGGCTTGTCACTGATAGCAGTTTTGTGTGCGGCCAGCATAAGTACCACAGGCGTTCTTGCTGCAGTTTATGATTTCCCAGCAGCACATAAACCATTTGAGTAAGTGGTGATCATTGAAAAATACCTTTCTTTTTAAAGCTTATTCCTCATTGTATAGGTCACCTCATTTTGTCCCCATATGACAAATGGACAATTGCTTTCTTTACTATAATTATCCTACACTCTGTTGTACCTTTTCTGTACCCTTCTTTGACATACTTGTTAATTTTTCTAAGCAGGAAATCTTTTAGGATTTCAAAAGATGCAGGGTTCTAGCCAGGCCATTCAAACTGGGTGCTCCACCTAGTTTGAATTTACTTTTTTTAAGTCAGCACCCAGTTTGAATCTCACCACCCAGTTTGAATCTCACTGCCCAGTTTGAATTTCATCACATTCATACTCTAAACATAGTCAGACTCATGACATTCAATTGAATGATTGTACTAAATTTGGAAATAACCAAAAATCATGCAACTGACCATGCAGAGCCAATGTTATTTAGATCTTGAGATCGGAGCCTAAAGCCAACATCATGTAAGAATGATGCAATGTCCTTTAACTCGCAACCAGTTTGACATTTTTCCTGGCTAGAACCCTGAGATGTGGGGAGAATAATGACAAAACCGAGGTAAAACTAACTTTGATTGTCAAACAGGCAGGGATCCAGACATTCCAAAAAGGGGGGCTGACTAAAGAGAAAGCAGGGGGCAGGAGGGAGTTGCACCACTAATTTCCTGGATGTTTTATTGTTCATGCCAGCGCAACAGGGAGGGCTGAGGCCGTAAAAGCCCCCCCCCCCCTTGTATCCACACCTGTCAAATGCCTATATATCTCTTCACTCAAAATGGAATTACAAATGAATGAAAGAATGCATTCTAAATATTGCCCTGAAAATTCACTTGAAAGTATCATTCAGTACAGCTGCACATCAGTATCATTAACAGCTGTTCCTCTTGTCATGTGTAATTTATGCAGCTAAGATGACTGATATTCTCAGAGTTTACTTTGATCTTTGTTTGTCATTCTCACCACAAAGCTAAAGACCCACTTGTTTGTGAATAAACTGTCTCAAATGTGTTCACCACAGTGCTTAGATTTGCTTTCCTCTCACAGTTCAGCCTTTTGTTTGCATGCTAGCAAGGTTGCTGTTCTTATCATGGTGGTGACCATACAACAGACTGTCACCAAGCAGGATTATACTCTTGGTGTATGACATCAAATCTTACATATCTCTTTGTAGCAGCAATTTATTTGAGCTATCCTGGCTGTTTATTTGTCATCATCTCATAGTTGATAATCAATTCCAGTTTACTAGAAGGAATTATGTACACACACTGCATCTATGTGGAAATTCTACATAGATCAAGCCAGAAAAAAAACAACTTTTAAGTCTCCCCAGCTTTGGGTAATGATGGACTTTGTTGTTATCTTCAAATGTGAACAAGCAACAATGCCTTATCTTAACTTATAAAAGGCCAGAAAGTTTTAGTTTTCTCATAAGAGAACAAGGTTAAATTTTTAAATCAATGAAGAAAATAAATGACAAGTGCAAGTTTGATTACTAGTCACTGGAGGGGCAAACCTTTGTCTTTCTTATTAATTTACCCTGTTCATCCTCCTATGATAATAGGCTCTTTATAACCAACACATCAGATCAAGTCGGTTTCACATATCTGCCTGCCCTCAGAGCTGTCTAGTGGCAATTGTTTCCTTCATTTAGCCAGTCCTTTCTCAAGGAAACCCATATGTATTTAAGATATGTTGTTTGACGGTCTAATCTTTTTTGGGGAAGGGGGTTGCTTCTAGTCAGTGTTACATTCTAAGTTTGTCTATATTCAATTCACAGAGTACAGCCTGGAACTCAGGCAAGTTATGGAGATGTTATCTATGACAAGCCCTACTGCCGTATTCCTCCCTATCTAGTTGGGATGCTACTGGGCTACATTTTCTACAAATATCCCCCCAAATCTGTGAAATTAAACTGGGTAAGTGTGCCATCAAATAGTTCATGGCAAAGTAGTAACATTTAAGTATATCTGTCATGAATGCTACCGTTTGGGGGAAAAACTGCGGTTCCCAATTAAGGTATCCAATCACTGGTTATTACACCAATTACCTGCTTCAATGAACAGCAGCTTTGATTACCATTCTTGTTCAATAGAAGCCCAACAGTTAGGGGTTGATAACAAAAATGGGATCAAATTACTGATGGTGCATTGAAAGGTTAGATACCTTTTCAGTTTCTTCTGAGATAAACTGCTATCAAGTGTCAACCTTTAGGGCTACTGTCAAACACTTGAATGGGCATCTTATTGGTATTGATAACAGTTCTTGACACGATGGAGTAAAACATAAATTTTTCAAGATGTCATACTAGAAACTGAGAATGAGATCATGGAAGGATTGAACAGATGTCTAGTTGTGAAGAAGAAACATGAATTAAGGAGGTGCAGATTCAATATCTGGAGCTATTGCTTCTGTTTATCACTGTGGTAAACAGGTGGAGATTGTGCATGTCCCCCGGGGACCTTAGAAAGTGGACCTACATCTTCTGTCCCCTGCACCCCACACCACACACAGATACGCACGCTCACACTTTGGCCAATTATTGATTTTTGCATTGCTCACAAGTGCAGCTGGCTCAATGAAAGCACATGTACAAACCAGTAAAGATCGATGGTCATTTGATCATGGATTCAAATTAATTGGAAAATGCCTCAGTTTGTACTATGTTTTATCTGGAATCAAAAGCTCTTTTGGGATTCTCAAGAGAGCTTAAAATTTCATGTTGCTAGGACTTTACAATTTGCAAATGAAACAGTTTTTGTCAATAGCATTCCTACCCTCCAAGTTTTGAAAAAATGTTGATGCTCATTTCTGCCCATTCCAGAGAATATCCACTGTTGTCTATCTAGGTTCTAAGTATCTTACAGTGTCCTACACTTATGTCACACCCAACAACACCATAAGTGACATAGTTCTGTAGAAATGGACAAAAATGATCAGTTAATAATAAATTTTACCATTTACATGAATCTAATTATCGCAATATGCTTTCTTCATCAGCTGGTTGCTCTACTCGGCTGGATTTTAGCTTGTGGCATTGGTTATGCTTGTGTGTACTCAGTGTATGGAATTTACATTGGAGAGCCATGGCCTAAGGCTGGTAACATCATCTACGAGATGTTTTGTCGCTTCGCATGGGGGAGTTTTGTAGCATGGGTGGTCTTTGCATGCTACTATGGTTATGGAGGTAAGGTAGTTCTCACAAAAAATACATTTAACAGTGCTCATTAAAAACATAATTTAAGAAGTTTCAGACCTCATGTGCTGGCTGTCATTTTAAAGGTTATCAGCTCATCGATACTTAACATTTTTTGAAAAAAGGTGGATTGTTACATAATATTGAAACTCCCATTCATATTTCTGTTTTCTACATTTGGTAGGCCTGTTCAAGAAAGTTTTTGCTCAGTGGTACCAAAAATTTCTTGCCTGGTGTTTTTGGTTGGGTCAATTTAAAATGTTTTTGTACAAATAACATTTTCTCAACTCACAAAATTCCATTTGGAGGCAATTTGAGGAAATAAAATGTCATCCTTAATTTGTACTCATAAAATATACTTGATTTATACACATATTTGATTATACTTGTGATATGAATTATTCATGAGCTCATGTCATATGTTTTTATTTATACATTTTGACTTAGGTATTATGCTAGGATATTCCCAAATTTTTGATAGTGTGAATTGTCTTCATGGCTGGCAACTATCATGTGTAACTAGCACTTTCACTTGGCTCCTGGCAGAGAGAAATGACTGCTGATTTTGCAAAATCTACAGAACTTTGAGCCAAAATGTGGATAAGACAGGCTCCTGTCAGATCTTATTCTTCTAGTTGAAATGCTTGTATGTAGACCAGTGGGGACTAGCATGGGAAGCTTTTCCTCATTGAGTTAGAGAAGGTTTAAGGTGGAGTTTTATGGCCTAATTTCCAACCGAGCCAGCCAAGACCTTGTGTTTTTGCAGAGACGGTGCAAATTTTTATGTTCAGTGTGTTTACCAAGGAGGAAAAATAGAAAATGTAACAGTGGTATCGGGACTAAGAGAACTAAAATTTTCTAACATTTGCTACCTAATTCAAATGGATGAAATCCCTCATGGAATTTGTGTCATAAATGTCTGTGTACTGTAACCACCTGGGTCACTAGTCATTAAAAGAATGGGATTCAATGTTTTGACTAGTTATTCTTAAACAGTTAATTGTCAGCTTTGTCATGATGAAGGGAATTGAGAAGACATATTTTATTAGTTACATACTTCATCAATTCTATGATATGAATGTGCTCTTCCTGTACTCACCAATGAAAACTACAGCAAATTCTTTTCCACCAGGATGGGTAAATTCATTCCTCGGTCATCCTGCCTGGGCACCTCTGGGTCGACTCACCTACTCAGCATACCTTTTACATCCCATCATACTAACTATCTTCATAGCTCATCAAGGGACAGCATTTTACCTCTCTCTTGGACTAATGGTAAGTAGAGAAGTTTTCTCGCTCTTAGGGTGGGGACCAGCAAAGGCAAGAAATGAGATCACCATACCACTTGCAGCTGTAATGATGGTATCAGACAGATGTCACTGGCTTGTTGTCAAGCTTAAGGTGGTTAACAGTTAAATGGTGTGACCTTTACTTATGTCAGCATTATACTTACTACAAGTTGCCAATGAATGTACAGCCTAAGCAATTCAAAAGAATAACCTGGGCTCAATCTTGTCAGGAACTGTTCTCAGTGCCAATTATGTGCCCACTTAAGCATTTGAAAATGGCCATGAATGCTGACATTTGGTAGAAGTTTTTCTCAGAATAAACTGAAAGGGGATGTAGCCCTCTAATGCACTTCAGTGAATTTGATCCCCTTTTTGCCAGCACTTATTTCAGAATTTGTTGTAAGTTGTTATTTAAACCCCAAAGTTGTTGGGCTTCTATTGTTAACAGAATGGTAATAAAACTGCTGCTCATTGAAGCAGCTAATTGGAGTAATGAACCAGGGGTTGGGTACTGTAATTGGCAACCACAGTTTTTCCCTAAAAACTACGGTAGCCATGAGGGATCTCCTTGAAGGGTAATATTCAGTAATGGAATGTAGCCTAAATTTACATTGAAATGTGTGACAGCTGATGAGGCTCCTCATGTCCAAATTATCCCATGTACCCTTCTGAAAGAGAAAAGTCAGATGGACTAACGTTGTCAGCTGAATGATAAATAAAGTTGTTGAACTCACCTCTTGGTCTTCAATGATTTATAATTCAAATATATTTAGAAGTGTTATAAGGTTTTTCCCTTTCAGGTAAACTTCAAGAAAATTCACCCTCTAAATAACAACAAACTTGTGTCAATATGGTATGGTTTATCCATAAGGTAGCATACCCCCATTAATACCTCCATTGACTTGCACACTACATCCAAAAAGTAAACGGGCCTCTAAAAGCTTGTCGAAGTTTTCGCCAGGGTCAATTGCTACCCTCATATGAAAGCTGACAAGTTGTCCATTCATGGCACTTTCAATTTATCATATCATGACTGGGAAGATTTTTTGCTATTTCACCTCAAAGTTCAAACCACCTTTTCCGAGCCATGTTTTTCACCAAAATCTCAGTATGCCTCCGCCAGCTTCTAAGGCCCATAATTTCCACAAAATTGCTTCAACTAAACCCATTTTTGACAATGGTAATTCATTTGATATACTTTCAAAAAAACTTACAGAAAACCCCAGCTCATTCCATAACATATCAAAAAAGTGTTCCTTTTAAGGACTCTATCTGAGAGGGAACAAACCGACGCATTTATACACCTGCTTGGGATATGCTGCCATAAAGCATGGTCATCCCAAAGTTTGTTGTAACAGGCATTTCCAGCTTCACTCATGAAGAGTGCACTCAAGCATGCAACTTGTCTGTATTGTTTTCAAAGTAGTATTGGGTTTATCTACACACTGCATACAATGTCCTATAGAATCTGCTTTATCATTGGCCTGGCAGATGGGTGTAAAGGCAAAAAGGCGGATACAGAGTTTTAAAACATTTGTCCGTTAAGTGATCATTCACAAGATGGGAAGTTGTAGTGTTAGATAGTAGGGCCAATCATAGAGACGAAGGCTTGGTAGGGGATCTTGAGGTGTAGCTCCAGACAAAAATGATTAAGAGAGTTCCAGTTGATCTAAAATGATTTATTTGTTGATTTGAGTCTCCATTAAAAACAAGATTAAGTTGATCAATAAGCTGGCAAAATAAAGATAATTATCTATGTACACAAAAATGACTGGTTAATGACTACATGCTGCTTCTGCTTTGAGTTCTGTTGCATGAGTGTCAGGTTGGGGGCTTGGGGCTTGTCTCATACTTCCAAGCCACCAGGTTGTAGGAAGATTCTAGCACTAATTGCATTTCCCTGATTGGTGAAAAGTTGTGACACACCAAATTAAATAAATTGGAGTGTGCTGATCTAAATGACCAATGAGGAGGCTGTAAAGGGCGTAATTGGCCACACCTTGAAAATATGAGATACAGCGTACACTTGGAACTAAGATGATGTAGACTGTCACGTTCACCGGTAACAGGTGACGGGAAACAGGAAAGGCCCTGCGAATCTAGGACAAAAGGAAGGAGAGTTGCTCGTAAAGAACAAGATCGTGAACATTCCTGTAAAAGGTCATGGAGGGTACACTGTACTACATAACAGCAGGACTATGTGACCATTTATATCTTTTGATCTTTGCACAAAAATAATTTGAAGTGCCAAATTTCTTCCTTTTCTAGGCTTTTCACTTTGCTGGAGTCTGTCTAATCTCCTATGGATGTGCTGCAATCATGTCTTTAATGGTAGAGTTTCCACTTGTGGGACTGGAGAAACTTTTCATACCAAGGGGGTAAAGTCCTCCGGAATAATTGAAGAAATGACAAATCAGGTTGTATTAGTTATTAAATGTTTTTAAGTAGCAGGATGGGGCTCCTACCTAGACAGTCTTTGACCAAATACGAATTCCATTGTTAGCACTGTACTCTGCAGCTAAAGTGGAGTTTCAAGAGGGTGTATTCTCTACTACCAAAGTTTTAATCATGTTTGTATTTAGCTTTTCATTGATTTGATCATTTATTTGTGAAATAAAAACATATGTTTGGTATGAAACAATAACATCAAAACAAGAAAAAGGAGAGAATCAAGGATGCCCTGAAGTTGGATAGGTGAAATATTGTACAGTTTACAGTGGCAAAGAAAATTATTGGTTTTCATTTAACCCTTTACCGTTGTGCTCCAATCGGGGCATATTTGCGCGCCTCGGGAGTGGGCGGAAAACCGAATGTAGCACTCCCTGCATCATATATTTTAGAAGCGCATCACAAATTATTATTGTGCAACAGATTATTGCAATTTAACTGTGTAAATTTGAATATTTGGTATTTCAGTAATGGATCATACTGTGAGGGTCCAAGTTGGAAGCATAAATTTCATTTTGCAAACTCTTAACTATATATATATTTTTAAAATTCTACACTTCAGGTGCACTTTAAATGACTGCCTCAGCTGTTAAATACAGTATTATTACCCTGAAATATCATCTTGAAATTCACCTTTTTGTGGAATGAGATAATGAATTAATATTGTTTTATCATGTAGTTCATGTTAATGTGTTGGCATGGTATTTACTTATTTTGAATAATTGTTGTTTGTAAAATGATTTATTTTCAGTTTATTGTTTGTTAAAGATTTGGTAGAACTCTTCTGTACAGTGTCTATTATATGTTTTACTTCAAATATTGCAATATTTAGTCGAAAGTATTACACCAGAAATTGAAATCAAAACTTATCCAATGTTTATGCATTCCATTTCAAACATTTTGATTTGCAAAAGCTATTCTTCAATTTTGTATAAGTATTCTTGTACAAGCAATGCATCCCCTGGTAAATGTTCCACTCATTGTTGTAACATTGCTGCCATTAAACCTTTTTAACAGGATGCATATGCAAATTTTAAATCTCTAAATTGTAAAAATTTAATTGAAATTTGTGATCAAATATTAAAAGTACAATTTTCATCATTAGACGTCAGTACTTCAGATAGCAGTTTGTATGAAAGTACAATTTTTTTAAGTACATGAAACTAATGTACGTTTATTTGTTAAGTGTGACTTAATGAGACAAAGGATGAAACACAAGTTGAGAGGCTGGCCAGTTATGTTACAAAGCTTAATTTGGATTGACCTAAAGGAGAAATGAAATCACCCCAAATCTGGAATAGTGTAGTGGTCTGTTGTGTTTCATGATTGGTTCTTGAAAGTCATGTGACAATATTTTCTCCCTTAAAAGAGAAGAAAACTATGGGATCTTACTTTTTCAAAAAAAGTTTGGAATGATTGCTTTTGTCTTAAAGGAACAAGAAAAATTCACATAACTGACATAACGTATCCTTAAATCTATTTGACTGGAATAACCCCAGGATAATTTAGCCACAATGGAGCTCAACGAAAAATTCAATTCATTCATAATAATTTTACAACAATTAACTACCGAAATGTTGCAAGTGAAGTAGTTTGTTTCATAATTCTAACCTTTATCCTTTGTAGACAGATATTGGCACTTAGCTGGGCTAATGGGGGGTGGGGCTTGGCTTGAGACCAATTACCTTACTTCTCAAAGAAAGTCTTAAGGTTTTCGTCAAATTCTTCCTTTTTTGTATTTGCTGTTTTGTTGTCATAATCATGGTAATTTGAAATCGTTGTACTTTCTTAAAGGATTTGGCTAAAAATTATAATAAGCTATAAAGTTAAAAATGAATAAAAAATTTTCAATATTCTTACAATGTGATATACCATATTTTATCCTGAGAAAGTACACTGAGGTTGCCTTTTGAAAAAAGATATTCCCTTTGAAACTGCAATAAATTGTTAAAATATAAATAGAAAATGCAATGTGAGAATGTGTGTTATTGCTTTTAAAGTTTCATGTTCTTTTCATTCCTGTGAAGGTGTTCATTCAAAGGAATCAAATTGTATCATTGTGATTATCAAAAAGATTACTGCCATAGTCCACATCTTCACTTCCTTGGTCACCCCACTGTCTTCACCCAGTTTTGCCCAAATGGTTTTTCCCTTTTTGTGGAACAAACAAGCAATTGTTTTCTCTTTCCTTTTGGGGAACAGAGCAGCACAAGCGATGACATTAAGTGGGCAGAAATTGAAAAACAGAGGGAGAAAAATAGGAAAAGAAAATTAAAATTAAAGGATTAAAGGATTGAGAGGAAAAAATGCACCTCATAAATGAGGTTAGATGTAAGTGGGGTCAAATGGCACAGTTTTTAACCAATTGGTTTTAGTCGAGCCTGCCACAGCCTTTTTCCAGTTATGGCTCACTGGCTTGTTTTCCCTACTCCATTGCTTATGTTGATGAGCACCAAGCACAATAGCAGATGGTTCCATTTTTTAAGTCTTTGGTATGACTCGGCTGCAGGATTCGAACTCCAGGCCTCCGGACTGCAAGTCGGATGCTCTTACCACTTGACCGTGAGAATGCAAAATCCTGTGCAATTTCTGTCATAAAATCCATCCTCCAACTCAGGGGCGTCGCTTTGATTTTCAAAGTGGGGGGGACATCCGGCCTAAAATTTTTCTCCTGTCCTGGTAAGGTATTGACAGCAGCGTAGCTAGACATTTTGGTGGGAAGGGGGGGGGGCAAGCATCTAAATTTTACAATTCTTTAATTGTGAACACCACTGTACTAGGAATGTATTTTGCGGCGCGAGAAAAACGCTGAAATTTTTGCCCTTTTCCAAATATTTGAAAGTATGTAGGCTTGCATTGCAGAAAAGTTTGGGTTCTGAATTTCCTGTAAGGTAATTTGAAAAATTGGGTACTACTGAAGAATCTGCATTTCCTATTGACAAATCTGAGATTGGGCGGCGACCAAAGATAACTGTTGCTACATAATGTTATCCAACGCCTACGAAATAAGGCCCTCTGACGTAATTTTTCGTGTCAAGGGCTTATACTGGGGAAAATTGGGAATTTTATGAAAGAAAATTGATGAAAAGCACTGTAGTTACCGTTGTCACTTGATGATCTGATATCACATATAGCAAATTTCCGATTTTGTCACTTCCAGAGCTCGGAAAAGTTTACAAACTGAAGGTATGAGTGAACACTTCTGCTTAGGAATTGCGATAAAGCGCGCGGAAAATTTTGCTTTTTGAAACAAATAAGGAGCTTTCATTGGACTCGAGAATTCGGAATTTCGCAATTTCATGAGTTGTCAAACCGCACAGTAGACTGGTTTCACAAATGGCAAGTTTCCGAATTCTTCATTTTTCAGAGCCGCTTGCCCCCCTCTAGCTACGCCACTGGGTGCCTGAGAGAATGGGACCACGATGCAAAATGGTGCTAAATGTTTTAACATTTTGAGTTACTAGAAAACTCCAAAGTTTCCAAAACATGGTTTTGAAAGTGTGGGTTATTACTTCAACGGACTATACGCTCAATGTGAATTTACCGGGTGTACTCTATAAGTAGATAGAATCACAACGAAAATTGAGATAGTTTGCAAAGGATTTGTGCAAAAGTTCTAATAGTAAGGAACCATTTGTGATGAATGAAGGTAAAATAAATCCATTAATTGATCAATAGCACACTTCAATCTACTGCGGGAAAATCACAGATCGAGGGGGTGGGGAGTAGTACCCACTGGTGCTACTGAGACACCGTTGCATATAGGCCTACTGGTGTAAAATTGTTGATACAAAAAGCATAAAATATGTCCTTTCGAACGACACCTCATTATACACTACCTGCAGACAGAGGATGGAGGTGTAGCTCTAATTCCAGATTGAAGTCTCTAATCTAGCAAACGTCAGTGTGATTTTACTTCTCTGATAATGGTCTAAATACGAAATGGTGGAATCGCTGTACGAATGTGTGATGTGCCGCGTGTCGAAATTTTGCATTAGAAATCATTTATTTTTTTTTTTTTTTTTGGAAAAGTTGCGTGCAGGCTGTTCACCGAGACATTTTCAGTTTCCCTAAATTGTGTTTGCCAATTTCAGCCGGCCAGGCTGGTTATTCACTAAAGATTACAGATTTCATGAAAACATAGAAGGGGACGATTCCTCTTCTTCAAATTCCTAAATGTTGTGCTCCTTTATAACCACGCCTGCTGTCCTTTGCAAACAATCGACATAACCATAGAGACCGATGAATTATGTATGTTTGATATGCAAGTGAAAAGGGAATGTCAATGAGACTGCAAGCGCACGGGGATTTGCAAAGTAAACATGTCGAATTATTGATACAGAAAATAGATCGTAATCGGAACCGCACACCTTCCATAACCTACATGTAAAGTCTTTTTGGTAGTACCAAAATTTTTAAGTTTCAGGTCACAAAAAGTGGGGGGACTTTTACGTTAGTGTCCCCTCCACTCAAAAAAGTGGGGGACATGTCCCCTCTGCCCCCCCCCCCCCCCAATCGACGCCCATGCTCCGACTCCATCTCCACAGTCACCACAGCCCAATCAATGGACAATTCGATTGACCAGTGGTCCACATTATGGTATCCAAACAATAATAAATGTAATAGATGTAATAAATGTACATTTTCTTGGTTCCTTACGTGCTTTGGCGAATTCAGGCAAGGGACGGGGGACGGGTGCCTTGGGTGAAAGCTTGCACCCCCAAACTTCCGGAGACTATACTTTTTACATACTATTAAGTGGGTCATATCTGACTCATTCAACTAGCACTAAGGTTTGAAGTAAATTTCAAGTATATAGGTATACGAAGCTACTTTCACCTAAATATTAACAAAGCCTAAATTTTGGACATTTCTTGAAAAATTGGGGCGGCCATTTGAGTTTGTAAAAATTTGCATGATGTCAGTGACACAGAAAACACCTTAACGTGACCTAAATCTGTTAAAATTTACCTGGAAAAAATATAAATCACAGTCATTGTTACAGAAGGTTTAAAGTCTAGACGTATTTGGGCAGTCTATACGAAAATTAGCCCGTGGAGCGGACCAAGTCTTAATCGTTCAGCTCATCGCTACGAAAAAAAACAGCCTAAAGGGGGGGGGGGGGCTGCAGCCACAGAGACGCTACGCAGGCTATACGCAGATAAGATCCGGAAGTTGACAGTTTACAATTAGAATCGACGGTGTAGATTTTGCGAAAAAGCTAAATTAACTTAGCTTGCTGTACTGTGGTTTAACCTCAAGTTCAAGCAACAGCAGGCAGCTTGTCTGTTCAATAATACATACGTTATCGATGTAGTTTAAGGTAGATCTTCTGAAAACCTCATGTAGCAAGTATAAGTGAATGGGCATCAGTGGCGTACTTAGATTTTTCCCGGGAGGGGGAGGGGACATCAGAATGTTCTGATCTCATTAAATTGTGGATATTGGCGTGTTAGGGGACGCAATTTACCCTTTTCGATTCCTTCCCGAAGGCAGGCAAGGAATCTATGCGATTGTGAGGATGTGTGTGTTGTGTGACGCTTTTGCTTGTAAACACGATATCTCAAGAAGAATAAATGTGGCTATGCTGATATTTGGTGTGTGGGTTAGCCATATTGAGTAGATGATTCCTATTGATTTCAGTTGAGGTCAAAGCTCATTTGGGGGTCATTAGACGTAAAATGGTAAATACCTTTGGAATTTCTTGTAAACGCAATATCTCAAGTTGGATAACTGTGAGGGATCTCATACTTAGCATGTCAATTAGTCATACCAAGTAGATGAACACTATTGTTTTTGGTGGATGTCAAAGGTCATTTGGGGTCATCGGAGGTCAGAAGGTCAAAATCTTGTAAACAATATCTCAATACGGGTATTAGTGAGGGGTCTCATACTTGGCATGCACATTGCTGATACCGAGTAGATGGACCCGGTCGCTTTTAATGGAGGTTAGAGGTCATTTGGGGTCACCAGAGGTCGGCAGGTCAAACCCTACACATAATATCTCAATCTGGGTAATAGTATGGATCTCATACTTGGAATGGAATTATGTGAGGGAAAATTTTTAGGAAATTTGCATTTTTCTTCCCAGGTAACTATTTTATTATTATTATTATTTCTAGGGAGGGGTCTTACGTCTTACGTCAAATTACCTTTCATCTACGCCACTGGTTATAAAGATGCGTCCTTTTAGTCTTTAATCCTGCTTGCAGTATCAGCGAAGAGCGTGGGGAGGTTTTTATCTTTTTAAAAACAAAATTTGAAAATGTGGAACTTGTTTAGCTGAAAATTTGGAATTTTATGAAAGTGAAGTTGGGAAAGCCCGTCCTGTACTGTAGTTGACCCGTGTGACTTGTTTCGGTATCACATATGACAGACTTCCGAATTTTTTATCTTTGGGTCGTCCCCTTCGTATAGCTACATCTAGGGACGGAGCTAGGGATTTTGGTCAGTCTGAGATGGCGAGAATAGCTTACAGAATCGTTTTGAAGCAGGAAAATACCCTGGGCCCTAGTAAGATTAACTTCATTGCTTTCTAAACTTTTCATTTAGTTTTCTGCAGTTGGTAGAAAGCTATACCTTGCCATTTTGTCTTCCCTCTTGCGAATTGTTCTATTAAAACATATTTAAATTTCTATCCCTTCCTCTCACAAATTAGTGTAAAAGCGGCCAAGATGGAACGTTTTTCGTCAGTTCTAGATTCAAACTTTATATTTCAAGACTTGGAAAAAGGCACCAAATTTATGTAAATCTGTCAGAGACAAAGGCAAGAAATGTTACTCATGGGGAAAAAATGAAACTAAATCATTTGAAGATGTAGATGGTCGGCGTCTGCAAATCAAGAGAAATACAAATAACTTATGACTATCAACTTATATATTTTACATTTTGTTCACTTTGAAATACCCAATTCTTGAGTATGTACGAAATGGCCAAAACGAAAGGTCTTCCAGACCCTTTGGTCGCGGCGATTTAGATACTTGCTTCATGAGATGTTAATTTCATTTGACGTAATTTTTTGGCTCTGAAGTAGATCAAGTCTTATAAAAAGCATTCTCATTGCATTACACTGTCTTGTGTAACAACCACTTTTGTAATAAATCCATATTCACCCAACCACTTTTGTAAGAGAAACTGCAGATAAGGGCAATTCTTTTGGGAGGATTTGCTTATCATGATACAAGCATTGAATCTGGTAAACGGTTATGGTATGACCTAACAGAAAACATTTGGTTACAATTAAGGATTTCGCAGATTTGTCCAGTGAGAGCAATGTCTGCCATTTTAAAAGAGCTTGTTGCTTAACCCGGAATCTTGGTTTCTACAACAAAAGTGGTTGGTGAATATGAATTAATTACAAAAAGGGGTCAAACCGATTTCAAAAGTGGTCAAACCGTTTACAAAAGTAGCTATTGCATCTTGTTTGAGGACCTCTTCATTTATTATGGAATAAAATATACCCCTTTACTATGAGATAAGTCACTAACAGAAGAGCAAAATGGAAACTGCTTATCGGCAATGATGTATTTCTTATTATTGAAGCCATTTTGACTAGAACAACAACTTCATTTCATTTTATTGCAACTAGGATCGAGGCTCTTTTTAAATAATTTCCCTAAGAAACAGTTTGTGAAAGTTACTTTGGAATCTACATAGCCTTTACTCTTTATTGTTCATGTTTTCCCTACAGGAACGTGTTTTTTTTTCCTCCATAGAAGGAACAACTTTATTTACAACAAAACCAATATACAAAGGGGAAAAAAGAAAAATAAATAAAATGTTTACAATATTTACAAATAGATTGATTAAGTTTGCAAAACAACATGGTTGTTCATATTGCCAACAATTATTTCTGCGCCCTTCACAACATCTTCGATGGCGTACACTGCGAGTGTGATAATAAAGGCAGACATCCCTCATCCCAGACAGCCAGTGGCGTAACCAGACCTGACTGTCCGAGGGGGCAACAGCATAGAGGTTTCCCGATTTTGTACTAGTTGAGCTGTTGAGTTGATGTACACTGTGTTAGTTTGTGGGTGTCTTATAGGGCCTTAAGGGAAGCGTTGTGTTCAGTGGCGTAGAAAGCAATATGAAAGTGGGGAAAGGGGGAACAATTTTGGACAATGCAACTCACCTTCTCCAATTGACCAAAAGGTATGCTAATTTTTTCTTCTACGAGCAAGAAAAACTTTTTCAAATAAATAATTTTTTTTTCGTAAGTGTGAACACTATTGTATTAGGTACGTACCGAAAATTTGGGTCCTTTTACACATTTTTAAATATGAAGCTTGTTCATTGCAGAAAATAGATTAGATTTAGGATTTCCTCTAAGGAAATTTGAATATTTGGGGAAGAATCTACGTTTCCTATTTGCATATATCAAAGAAAGCATGTCGACTGAAGATCGTGTTATCTAAGCAGTGCGGATTAAGGATTCTCGACGACTGTGCACTCAAAAATCTCTCGAAACTTTGTTGCCTTTTTTAGACAAAAATAAAAGACTATATTGAAGACAATTTTAGGGAAACGGCACTGTATCGGCTGGAAAAGTTTTCCACTGACTGCTTTATGAGCGATCACTTACTGCCTAAAGGGTTGCAATTTAAGGCCCGAAAAGCGCGCAGAAAATTTTGCCTTTCTAAAACAAATTATTTCAAATATGGAACTCTATTAGGAAGAATTCGGAATTTCATGAAGGAAAAGTTGGGAAAACCGTACTGTACTTGACTGGTGTCTCAAATGGCAAATTTCTGAGTTTTCACTTTTTCGAGCAACGGCGCAATCACCCCTGCCTCCGATAGCTACGCCCCTGCTTTGCAACATTGAACATTGATAAAATTTCAAAGAATCCATCTACACAGACTACACATCTGACAGGGTTGAAAGGTCTGATGACAGGTGTGAATGAGAGTTCTTGAGTACAGTAGGCCAATGGTTCCCCTGCCTAGAATATAAAGACTTGCTAGACTATCTTCAGTTGGCACGAAGCGTACAGAAAATTTTGAAAAATCGCGACCCCTCAGTACAGCCGGAAATAGCATATCTCGGCGGGCTTGTAAGTATATAGTAGCTAAGTTTTTCAATTTTTCTTGCAAGTGTGAACACCATTGTATTAGGGATGTATTGCAAAGCGCACCAAAATTTCTGGCCTTTTGAAACAATAATATGTTGATATATGGAGCTTGTATTGCAGAAAACTTTAGATTCTGAGTTTCCTGTGAGGAAGTTTAAAGAGTTGGGGGGATTACTAAAGAATCTGCACTTCCTTCAAATATTGGTGGCAAGTCTGAGAAAGATTGTTTTTCTAAAGTCCTCCCGACTGTCTGGCAAAGAGCCGTTCCGCGAAACCAAACTATCCCGGAAGAAGCTATAGATTGCACAACGACTAATCGTTGATGTTATCTAGTAAGGCCTACGAACTGACACTTTACGATGACATTTCAAAAGTTTCCCAAACTATTTAGACAAAATATTTTAAAATCAAGTCAATACTTGCAGAAAAGTCGCTTTGTATAATGAAGAGAGCAAGAGAGGAAAGTCTTCCCTTTGATAAAATGGACCTCAGGTGTTACTGATTATACTTTAGGCGACTAAATGAATGTTCATATATTTTTCTAAATGAGCGTTCATATATTGACCAAAACAGTGTTCCATGAATGCAGATCAATCTTGCTTTTGATGTTATAGTTGGCCCACTTTCTTTCTTTTCCCTTTTTCTCTTTTCCCTTTCTTCTCTTTCCCCGTCTTTTTCCTTTTTTCTTCTGTCTTTTCAGTTTCCTTTTCGTCCCCTCTAAGCTTTTTCTCTTTTTCCTATCTCTTCTTCCCTCTCTTTTTCCTCTTTTTTCTTTCTTCCCTTCCCTTTCTTTCCTTCCCGTTTCTTTTCTTCCCTTCCCGTTTTTTGTGTCCGGGGGGAGGGCAGTCCCCTCTTCCCGCTGGTTACGTACCCTACTTCAGACAACACCGATTCTTCCAACCTATATCATTCCTGGCCTTCCGCACCTGCCTAAAACTCACCTTTATTCCGACACATTCTAGTTAATTGACTTAGAGGGCATACTATGAAGGGCATACAAGTCCGTAACGTGTAATCAAATCATTCAGTATTAACTAAGGATAAAATGAACTCCTCTTGCACTTATGAATTTGATCACTTTCACGATCTAGGGTCCCTATTATAGAGAGGACCAAGGATGATAATGAAGATGACTTTTTTAATACTCCAGTGATGTTCTGGTTGCGCAATACTATTCCGTGAAAGCCTCGGCCACTACTTCCACTCGATCCCGTGATTCTATACAGGCAAATATTACCAACTAAAGCTTTCTTGGTTTTGGGACAGAACGAAGGAATAAAAGAATTTAAAATTGTACAAAACACTTTTAAAAATATCTTTTCATAAATGTGATAGGCTTCAAAGATTCTTTTTTATTTTTCTAGATATTACTGGGATAATTTGTGGAAAACTTATGACTTTGTGACGCCTCCTAGTACTGATGGAAACTTGACACTGACTTTTCCTGCGGCGCGAGGAAGCAAAAGATTGCACTTGTCGCGAAGGAAACAACTTAAAGACACTGTATCGTGGAGCGAAACGGGGGCGGCAGCATGTTTTTAAAATTGTTCTTTTCTCCTTCGCGCATCAAAAACTGTTACAGCGCCATCACCCTCATGGCAGTGAAAAATGTTCGTGCGCTAGACAGAGGGAAGTTGAAGCATGGAAGTACTAGACAGTACCCATTCGGGTGATGTGGATTTCTGCAAGACATTTGCAAATACCACATACAACGAACAATCGTCGGCCATTACAAGAGAAGTCGGCGAGGGCAACTTTTCCCAAAATTAACATGAGATTGACGGCACGGCTTCCAAGGAACGCTTTATCAACGTTAATTAACGAGTATTTTGTGATGTTTAAAGCTGAGAGAAGGTAAGGAAAAGAGATGAGAACAAATACGATGGCAATTAGTAGACATTGGCAGTAATTCTGCGAAAAATCTTTTGCTTGGCGGTGTGTAGTATTAATTACGTGTATATGCCATATAATATTAAACAAGGGAGCACTTTTCCCAAGATTATGGGCACAAATTCCCAAGGTCCGATACACTACAGCAAGAAAGAAATTCAACTTCCATCACGTTGCATGTGGATCCTTGTTATTTAATTGAGTGTATAATTAATGCTAGAGTAGTTTCTACCAGGATGCACCTTCAAATTAAGGCTGATATATCTTAAACAGCTGTGAAAGGGACAAAACTTTAGTCATTTCCAGAATGAATTTACTACTTCAAGCACACCATTCTTTGTCCTACAACTGAGTTACATTGTGTTTTAGTAAAATATATCCCACAATTAGAAAGACTTGTGTGAGTTGACAGATTTTAGACTACACTTTGATCACATGTGATGGCCTAGCTATCTCGACAATTGGCTTTTCACCACCTTAATTAGGACAAAATCAAAAAGGAATAGTTGTGTGATGCACAAAAGTTTAGGAAGGGTTTGCTTGATGAAAACATTATATACATCCTAAGTATGATAAGAAATAAATTGGACTGACCATGAGGATAAGAATGCTATCCAACCAGCTCAGTGCTGTTGTAATAATGCCAACAATTTCCACTGGATGCTTAATTGACATGTGACAGCAAATTGCATCTAGGGATAGTCTGGTCATGATGGTTGTCTGAAACAGTTCTTCCACACCCGACCTCACAAGAACTTAGTTTACTAGACCAAAGATTTTAAGAATTTTCAGGGTGCTTGCTATAATCCATTACCTAACCTCATTTTAAAATATCAGGGTATTAACCTGCCCTCAAACAGGTCTATGTCGTCAGTTAAATGGTCTAATGAAATTCTGTACATGTAACAGAATACACATGCAGCCCTGTTAGCTAGGTAATGGAGGGTGGCAATTAGGACTTTGCTCCACCGATACCCGAAGCGTAACTGAATACAAGTCTATCAATCATTTAAACCCCCCCCCTCCCCCCTTACCCTCCCAATTAGGAAAAAAATTAAGGTTCTACTGTAGCTACCCCACATGACAAATTTTCTTGTCAAGCTATGTTTGCCACTGCTAGGTTTCTTTAAAGGGTGAATCTCTTCATTCCAGATGGTTCCTGCCAGTTCTGGTAAGATGGCTAACATCTTTAGCTCCTCAAAAAGCAGACAAACTTTTGTTGCTAAGAGACTAACCCTGTCAAGTAATGTTTAATAAATCAGAATTGCAGTGCATGCAACTGCATGTTGTAATGAAAGCATTAGCTACCATACTACTGCATCTTCTGAATTGGTCAATGGAAGAGCAGTCACTTATTGCAAAGGTTACTCTCTCATAACTGATCAACATGAGTATCCAAATTTTTTTAAAATGATTCCCTTCACAACCTAGTGTACATCTCTCATGTTTCATATGCTAACTATTTTGCATTTTAATTAACATCATATGAAATAAACATCATATTAATCCAGGCCTATGTGTCATTCATGTAACAGCTCAGTAGCCTCTGCCTGACACAAGAATCTTCAACATGGCTATATGTACAAAGCATGAAGTAAATTAAAATATCGTACCAGAGTAAACTAAGCTTCAAGAGTACAGTACAACATTTTCCTTAAACAGTTTACTGAAACTAAAAGGTTGTTACTACATGTGAGATAACTTATTTATATTATGTTCTTCTTTGTATCCTTAAAGACACTAGCACAACAGGAACTGCATCAACTTTTCTGGAAAAAGAATCACCTACAATACCTACTATATGGCAGAACTCATGCATGGGAACCTACCATTATCTTCTTGTTAGACTGGAAGGAAAATGTCTTCTTTTAAAGAAGAAAGTGCAGGCCAGGTCTGCATGGTGGCTTTGAGAACTACATCTCCACTGCAAGATGATTGCCTAGAGAATTCAACTATTCAAACTTGCTTCTTATGACTGTCAATACTTACTTAATGCAATATTCCAAGACTGGGGAAAATGGCTGGTGTCATCATGTTAGGATACAGTGACAGGAGTGCAAGTATAGGAGTGGAAAGGCCACCAAGAAGTACATTGAGATGGGAATTGCATATCATGATATCAGTGACAAAAAATGTACTTGTAGACCCAAACTATCATGCAAGATATATCATGAAAGTTGCATGAAAGCCTCGAATTCCTACATTTTAAAAACTTCAGTTACAAAGATGGTAGTAGTTTTCATATCACTTGAAATATAAACTTTTTTTCAGAAATACATAAGTTTTTGTATCATTTTTGAAGTGAATTCATAACAACGTGCAAAATAGAAAAGTTATGTTTTGTTTGGGAATTAATCATAGTGTTTACTATTATAAAAAAAAATAAGAGCTTTCCACTGTCCTGCTTGTTGATCAAGAAATGTATTATGGCATGTTGATGGGAAATTTTAAGTGTAAAACAATAAAGTGAAACAGCTGGTACAAGATTCCAGTAAGAATATGATACTCTACCTGATTCTGATCGTTTATTTTATGTAATATTTCTGTCAATTGACTTTTTAGGAATTCCAGTAATTATTATAATTTTGTCAAAAATCATTTAATATTGCTATGAGATATAAGTGAATTGCATATTTCCTATACCTTAACATATACCTTGAAGACTAGTTGGGTCAGGCTATTCACTTACAGAGGTAGATCAGAAAAATGATGGGGTATGTATTTACAGGATGTAGAAGAATCTATTTCCAGTGGTTTACAGCAGTTATGGTAGTGTTATAAATTGCATTCACTGGAGCAAGGACCTGTAGCACAGATGTATAGTCTACCTACCATTTCTTTTGAATGAGAATGACAATGGCAGTTATGATAATTTTGAGTTTGCAATTACTGAGCCGTTCATTCTCATATAGAATCAAGCATGCACCTAGCATATTTTATTAGCATTCTCGGCTGGACCAAAATGAGGGGGGGGGGAGGAGGGGGAGAAAGGAGGAGATGATACTTACCATGCACACTGTCCTGCAGGTTGAAAGGCTGACAAAAACTATCCACCTCCTTTTTGAAGTTTACAAATCCATCCCTACAAAATGTATGGTCAAACTTTGAATAGATCACATTCTGCTTTTTTCTGAAGGGTGCACAGCAAGTTTTTACATAGTTTTCAGACTTCAAAAAGGATCACAATGAAGCCCTATTTTAAAAGCTGTGTTCTATACACTCTAGTACCTTCTCCAGTTTAAACCATGGAAGTACTACCTCAGAGGAAGTACTTCCATGTTTAAACAAGAACACCAGCCTAGTGCACCTCTGCAGAAGAACTTCAGCAAAGCTGAATTGAGTTTCAAAAGTCTACAATTACATACAACTTCATTTTTATTGGGGACTTCTTGGTAGCAGTAGGGTGGACCTGGGTGGACAATGCACAGGGGTCCATGGAGAATTCAAACATCACAGAGCTTGTGTGTGCAAGGTTTCATTCCTATCCCATATCCCCACCCCCCACCCATGAATATTAGAGCTAGAGGCTTTTAGAAAAATGAGTTTGGGCACCCCCTTTCTGTCTAGCTTCCCCATGCATCTAGAAGGCCTTTTTATGCCATTGATTGAGTACACAAATACCAGTACCCCCAAAAAAATTGATAAATAAGAGTGGAGTAATTGTTTCAATTCATAATCAAAATTTAACTAATTGGTACTGATCTTCATGTATAAAGTGTTATATATTCCTATATCTTTGTGGATATGCTACATTCCCTTCAAGTGTAGCTGTGCTGTTTGTACAGTAAGCAAGTGCACATACTGTATGCATGCAATTTGCATAAATTTTCTCCTTATGACAACAACTTAATTCTGCATCATTGCAAAATCATTCTACGTCTAAATGTACAAGTCCCTCCATAACTAACAGCAAACAATGATGGATATTAGGACATATATGACACCCATCGAAGCAGTACCGCAGTCTCCAATTTAAGAGGCACCATGCATGCACCAGCATGCACCTTTACCAGGCTGGTTTCTAAATGGTACTCAGGTGGGGACACATAAAGTACTGCACAATACCACAAATAAACAAGCTTGTGGATCAGGTATAGGATTAAACCAAATTAGTGGAAGAGAGCTGATTAAAGAGTTCTCATGGATTGCTCAATGCTAGAATTAAATGTAATCAAAAGTTTTATTCAAGTCATATTTGGTCCTTGGGATGTTGGAATAACGTACATGAATGTGGCAACACAGACCCAAAGCATGTCATGACCGAACCTGAAGAAAGTACTGTTCAAGGAGTGATGTCAATGCTTCAGCACAGATGGGCAATGCTTACAGTATCATGTCCTGATTTTACAATGGCTCTTATTCAAAATGAAACACAGGGATTTGGTTTAACCCATAAATAGAAAATGTCACGATTGAAAAATTTGTGTGTCCCACTTACCATGGCGAGGGCTCCAAACATGACGATAGCTAGGAAATGTGTATTTTCAGCACAAATAAAATTTACACTGGAAATTAAATGTTCATCTGTAAAAAAAAAATTACTCTTCCAAATTTTCAACAATTCTTGGCAAGGAGCTTAATTCCCATTTCGCTGGTTTTTCCACCCTTGCTCATGGCATATTCAAATCTAAGAAAAGAAATATTTCAATCATTTGCAAAAGAAGTTTTAAAAAACACATTTGATCAGTGCAAGTGTAGGATATGTAACACAAGCTTGCTCCAAGTTCATAAAAATTGAATTAAAAATCTGATAACTTTACTTGCATATATTTTGAGCATCCGAAGAATTGAGTTAAGAATGATGGGCAACATTCTACTTCACTGTATTAAACATAAATTTATTTGAAACATTCTTTTACAGGATATCTTAAAAATGAGAATTAGGGTCAACTTCTGGAGGTAGAATATTCAAGCTAGGCCAAGTCCTCTCACTACTTCATACATTCTCCCAACCTGTTTAATTGTAGCCACCCACAGCTGTTTAAAACTTTTCATTGCGCAGACACAATCCTGGTCTACTGTTTGAAGGGTATATCATCAAAGTGAGCATACAAAACCCTGTTGAATCAGACTGCACTCTCTGTCGGAATATGAGCCACTCTGCATTCTTGAATTTGACATCACAGATCAGGATGATGCATGGGTATTTCTTACACAGTACAGTTACTACAAATAAATAATCTATAATTATCAATCTGAACATCCTGAACATGCAGTTTCAAACTTTCACTTCCTTTGGCATACCAACGTCTCTATGAAACAAATGACTTCAACGCCTTTAAAAGGGTTCCTGCCATGATCATGGAAAACCTAAAAAGTCATGAAATTTGAAAAAATATTTTCCAGGGCCAGGTAAAGTTTTCCAATTCAAAAAATTGTGTTAACCAAGTCATGAAAAATTCATGGAAATTTTCACAAATTTTCATAATTTGAAGTAACAGTCCCCCCCCCTCCCCATGATTCATTTGAAGCTTACAAAAGACACATGCTCCACTGAGTGCATCAACAATTGTTGCTATATTCTTGTTGTCTTTATTGTGCATGATATGATAGTCCCATTATTTCTTTCATGCTTTTTAGTAACTGGAATAAAATTCAGACCTAAAGTTTCAGGTATAGCTGATGTTATAACATATAAATGAAAGGCTTCAATACAGTTACAAGCTGCTTGGCAATACTGTTCAGGTATCACACCATCTTCCTATTCACAAAACTTCATACACAAAACACATTTGGCCAATAAAAATTGCTTTTGTGATGTAAACCATTAGATGGCAAGCAAGGCAAGCAATCTTTCCAGTATTGATGTGGTTTTCTAGGTTCTGCCAGGATATTCAAAATCATGCATAAATCCATCCTGGTTGGGAAGCATCAACCTGGTGCCTTTTACACCACAATTGTAGCTGAGATTTTGAATCTTCAGTCCAGTGGAACGTGACACTGTACATGACTAGCATATGCAGAGGTGAACTTGACAACTTTGGATCCTTGGGCTGGTCCTCCTGTGTCAAAAAAAAAAAAACAGCATAATATATGAAATGCCCACAGAAATATTTTTGCTCTGTCCTTGCTTACTTGAAATTTTTCTGGATTTTTTAGTAATCTGCATTGGTACTTCTTCAAATTAAATGTAACAAGCAGGATCAGCTGGAACTAGAAATGTATGAAAAACACTTATAATTTTTTTTCTTCATTCTCCTTGTCACAAATTCCAAAAAGATGAAATTGTTCTCATATTTCTCACTTTCTTGAAGAGAGAGCTACCCATAAAAGATTTCTTTCAAACTTGTGGTGCCAAAACTTGATTACTGGACAAGGCCAGAGCTTCCAAGGTGAGGTTGGTATTACTGTCAGTTGGTCGTGGAACTGGGGATAGGCAAACTACCATTCCGGAAATATTTTGAGCAGAATCCAGATCAAAATGGAAATTCAAAAGATGTAACAAAAACTTGATATTTTTCCATCAGGTACAAGGATTCTCTTTTCAAAGAAACTAAAACCAATGCATAGTGAATTTACCTAGATAGTCTACTTTCATGTTTAGACATGACTGCTTCCTCCCACATTATATTGTCTGCCTCTGCCTCATCAGTGTCATTTTCATTGTGGCAATCCAGGAAATCTTCAACTGAACTGTTGACAAAATAGATTGTACTGCACTTAAGACCTGTACTTCAAGTCACCTCTTGTCCAAGCAGGTAATAATAATGGAGCAATTAGCAAAGTTTGAAAACTACATTTTATCCTTTATATCATATTTTGAAGATAAATGAATCAAGAAAAAACTAACAAAGTGACAAATGGCAAAAAATTTGCAACTTGGGTAAAGGTATATTTTATCCATGGATATGTTCATGCCAAATGCAAATGGTGACTGTTCCTACCATGCAGTTTCATGATACTGTTTCAATCTAGAGAAATCTCAGATCCTCTTTTCTGCCCTTTGATATCAAAGCATGATTAATGAAAAGCTTAAAGGGCAAGAGCAGTCTCCCCAACTTGAAGTAGTGTAGTACACCGTCCCTGTTTCATGATTGGTTCTTCACGGTCATGTGCCATTTTTGGGGGAGTCACTGCTGGTTTTCCTTGAATATGTAATATTGAAGTCCTAAAAAATTATTACAGATACTTTTAAGAAATTAAGAGAAGTGAAAAGAAAATTGTGAGCTTTAGCCTTTGCTTCGAAATACAGTAAGTTTGGGATGACTGTTTTTGCCTTTCAATGTGGAAAAATGACAACAGCAGTCATGTACCTTGGAGTAGTATGGTTAAAACGGGAAGACCCAGTGATTGCAGATCTGCCAGGACTGAGCCTATACAGCACATTAAAAAATTACAAAACAAATTCTGCTTAACAAATGATTTTTTTCTTTCCTGGTCAGCTTTTTGATGTTAATATCCGACATTTCAAAAGCACGTTGGAAAGCAGGTATATATGTTTTGCAAGCATGTGACTGCATTTGAAAAGTGGTCAACCAGTTATCAGTAGAAAAAAACTTGCATTTTCAGAATTAACACACAAAGAAACAGATTGGGTAGTATATTGTTGGAATAATAGATAAAATAAGTAATAATAAAAAACATAGGACTTCTCACTTCATAAATCCATTTTGAAATGATGAGAGTAGCCTAGCTAGGTTAAAAAATATAAGGGAATACAACTACTGTGAGTAGAAGAGAGATGCATATCTGACAGTCAAGCTACGGTACTGTACTCCAGAAGAAATGCTTACTGTCATGAAAATAGTCAAAGCTTTAAAACTTTCTGAACAATAACAGTAAGTATAGCACCCTCCTCCCACACTGTGACAAAGACATCACACTTCCACTGCAGAAAGACAAGGGAAGACTTGCATCCAATACCCCTATCCCTTTTTGTTTAGGTCAAGGGCAAAACAACTCCATGCATGCTAAAATCTTGAATGACCCTTAATTTGTGTTATGGCAATTTATTTTGCCATAAGTGTTCAGTAAAACCAGGAGTGCCTGAGAGGTGCTAAGGGGAGCAAGGTGGGACAGGGGATTCATCTCCCAGTTATGATGGATGGTTCCCACTGTATATGGGAAACATTTTAGAAAACAATTTCCATTCTTTTCAAGGGAGCATAGATGGGTATGTTATTTATTGTCCAGAAAATAAGTAACATTCCAATTGTGTACTTCCTTCTAATTCTTGAAGGAAATGCAATTGTCCTCTAAAAACCACAATTAGCTTCAAATTTAACTTTCAAACCCAAATCAACATTGAATTTAAAATCCAGATTTTCAATTTTTCTTTCATAACATTTTATTCAAAATAATTCCCAGACAAATCTCTGGGTTTGGCCACAGATTTGGGTTGCTTGTGCCTATCATGAAGGATTTCATCATTCCCTTGGAAAGAGACTGCATGGCACCATGCCGGATGTTGTGACTTACTACAGCACGTACTACAATGCTATAATCATGGGTGAAAAGAGTTGTGAAGCTGAGAATCTCCTTCCCAGAAAATTTGAACATCTGGAGGAAAATTTCCCTTTTCATGAAAATGCAGGGAGAATTGTGGGAACTTTTACTCTCTTCCTGGGAAATAATGCAACTCGATCCCTTCCTCGAAAATAAATATTTTTTCCAGCCCTGGCTGTAATACATGTTGTAGTTGGATGGAGTTTTACGGCCCAGTTTCCAACCTATTGGTTCAAGTCTAACCTGCCACGGCTTTTTTTCCAGTTGTGGCTCACTGGCTTGTTTTCCCTACCCCACTGCTTATATAGAGCAGCGATCATGCAAAATGGCAGTAGGTTCCTTCTTTAGAGTCTTTGGTATGACTCGACCTGGGAAGTGAGCCTTCCGGGTGAGAGGTGGATGCTCTACCGTTAGACCAAACACACCGTATGTGTAATACATGTTGTATAAGGGAATCGTGCATATAGGACATTTATGATGTTTGTCTGAACTCAATGAAAGTTCAGCTAATCTTGGGCAATAACTATTGGTTTAAAGTTGAACAGCCATTTGCAATCCTCCCTGTGTTTGGCTTCCATAATTACCTGTAGTTGCTGATGAGGGACAAACTGGCTCTAATATATACTGTCATAGTGGCCCTTGACAGGAGTAGATGTCAATGCTGCAATTCAATGGAATATCATAATTACAGCTGGTGATTGCAAGTTTGCAGCACAGGATTAACTGTATGGATGAGATTTTCAATTATTATAACCACACTTCTAACTACTGTAAACTTGATAATAGGGCAAGGCTTGTTTTTAAGGAGGTATCTCACAATTTTCTTCTCATTCCACAATACTGGATATTCAGGCAAACCAAGCAATTAAGTAAATTTCACATTTCAGGAAAGAATATTGCCACTTGACTCTATAGCCAATCATGACACAGGGCAGTCTAACTCCTGTACACTTATGTACTGTATACTGGGGTGAATGCTCTAGTCTTCAAGGAAGGGAGCACATCATATCAATATAGCAACTAGCCCAATTTGTAAAGGTAAACTAATCAAGCACATTACAATTATAATTGTGAAAATGTTGGCAACGTCAAAACATTACCATAGTGGGTATATTGTGCAATTGGGAGAAAATAATATTCACTCAGGCTTTGTGGACAACTAATTGATACTGCAACTCTGCATCATTATCAGACAAGATATTGGATAAAGGCCTAACAATGCTCATAAACTGTGCAATATTTTAGTAAATATAGATATGTTTCTAGATAGTAAAGATGAGATTTAACTATACCCAACATGAACATGTCATGTACAGTATTGTGTCAGTCGACACTCAATATAAAGTTCAAAGTTTAAATTTACTTTCAAGTACAGTTCAAGTACAAGTTAGTTTTCCCTTTCATATCACCTCTTACAGTAGGCAGGATCAAACAGGCTTCCCCTCCTGGAAGCTCTGAGGTTTTAGCATACTCTATCTCTGAATGAAAAATGTAGTCTCTGGAGAGGTATATGTTATTTAAATTCTTTTCAGTAAACCCAAATTTAACCCCACTCCTTTCTGGCCAGCTAACATTTGGGCGGGGGGAGGAGGAGTGAGGGGGCCAAGGACAAAATCTATGGAGGGCAAATGCCCCCTCTTGTCCCAACATAGAGCCACCACACTCATGGTACTAATTAAAGCCGCGAAAACGTTATGAGCAATTCTGAACAGCACAAGGTAGACTGTTCTGTGCTATAGTGTTGTGAACCATGGAAGTACTTGCTGGAAGTTAGCTGGGAAAACATGCTTTTGGAAATTGAAAGACTTGTTTTAAATACATCCTGCAGTTATTTTCACTCACCTATGGGTGTAACAGCTAGCAACTGAGGTGAGGTTGGTCATTCACTTGGCTCTGTCTGCGTGGCCTACTGCATGTACAGTACTTTGAAGAACACCTGAAAAGTAAATCAAGACTATTTGCAATGAAACAGTATTTTATCTAAGTAGGGAAGAGTGCATATATCAGACTTCCATGATTTCAAATCACATATCCCTCAATGATTAAGGGGTGGTGTCAAAACTGGTTGTTATAAGAATCATAATAATGATGATTGATGATGATGTGAACACTAGGCCCCATTAAAACAGAAAGGGGCAAGGGTGTTGCAATCTATTCTGTCTAAAGGAATTTTAAATCAACCTACCGATTACCAGTGGCATCAGCAGTGGCTCTTGTATACCCCCCCCCCCTCATGTAAAAAGTATATTGGGCAAAATGTGTAAGAACTTCACAAACATCTTGAAAGCAGTACTTTTTAGTAGTAAAAACAACAGCTGGGAAGTACCATTTTATGCAATCTGAAACACATTTCAGGCAAAGTGTTCTCTGTACGCAATGTGCTGGTCAATAGTGGCACTCGATAGGCGACAGTAGGAGCATTTTCGTTTGCCCCACCACGTTCAGCACTTTCCCTCTCCCAATGAAAAAGTCAAGTAATGCCACTATCAATAACCTAGGACATAAACTTTGCTCAGGCATTAATTTTTATTGCATTTGGCATTTCATGTACACTCAACATACAGATTCCCTGCCCGGTCTCACTGAAGACTTTAAAAATGGAACCTACTGCCATTGTGCTTGCAAAAGCAATGGAGTAGGGAAAACAAGCCAGGCCTGTGAACCAAAACAGAAAAAAAGGTCAAGACTAGCTTGACTTGAACTATACTTGGTTGAAACCTTCATCCAGAAATAGCATTTATATGCCACAATCTCCCTAGATCTTGGGGAAAACAACTTTTTATACTGTATGTACAGGTACAGCAGCTATACTATGCTTAGCCTACCTTACAGTACCCTTCATAGCCCAGCAGGCCTCCATTTTTAAAATATTTAGTGTTGTCTTGGGGCAACCATTTCACTCATTTTAGTTGTCCAGAAGGAAATTTGGTTGTCCAAAATATTTTTCACACAATTACAAAACAGAAGGCTAATTATGTTCATCAAGTGCATATCCAGTGAGGGGGGCAACTAGCGTCAAATGCCCCCCCCCCAGAATGAATGATGCTTATCAAAGCCTTATATTCATTTCCTTTTTTTGCAATTCATATAACTAGTATCAATTACTATGCAGCTGGAGGTCACTCAAGCATAAGCAAAGTTACAGAAATCAATTACTGGATAATGGCGTCTTGATCCTGCTCACCTGATATTGCACCAGATAATCTTCATTTATGTTATAAATCCAACATGCTCAGGCTAACAGACTGTTGTTCTCATCAAGTCAAATCTTTGGCAAATTACTGATCCAGCAAAGCTGGGCACTTACTCATTGTCAAGTGGACTGTAGGCTAATGAAACAGCTACAGTAGGATTATCTAAGTGATAGCATATTGTAGGTCTATGCTTGATAAGAAAGTTTTGAGATGGCAATATTGGGGAAAGTGCAAACTCCGCGCCAGGCCCTCTGAGGGATCATAAGTGTAAACTAGATGGGGCATGTATATGAGCAAACTGAGGACATAGGCTAATCAGATTTTTCAAGAGTAGTGCGGCTTATTCTGGGGTTACGATTTTGATGAAGTGGTAAATGTAGTGCTGATCACTTCTGCTGTAACCTGTGCTAGCTCGTCAAAAGTTTTACTAGGCATATAGCTACTAATAAAATTGTCCTGACGTTAGGCCTATGCTAGCCCTTGAACAGGGCTGTGTGTTACAGCCCTGTTCAAGGGCTAGGCCTATGCATACTCTGTACTGTACATATGCTAAACACGCGTGTGGGATGGGTATGTGGATCACTAACGAGACGGGAATCCTGTTTACTTTTTACTATCAGTAACTGAACAAAGACATTTCACTTACCTTTGAGCATGATCTGTGCGATGATGTTTCGCAAAATCGCCGTTATAAACAAGAGACTTGGCATTCCACAATCAATCAACCTGCTTTTTCTGCGGCGATCTAACGTTAGGTAGGGCCTATTCCGCGTGAGAATGGGGGAAGGGAACTCCGACTTTCGCTGGCTACTGTTTTTTCTCGTTTGATTTCTCCTTCTCGTGACAACTTGTGCTAACGCTGTCCTTCGATTTTTCTTTCTGAAGTTCTGAACAGGAAGACATTTTGCTGTCGTGAGACTAGCCCCTTCGCTTCGACCAATCTGTCAAGTTCAATGCAGGTTTCCTAGGCCAGTTCGTCTTTTTAGAAATTCCCAAGATCACTTCTCGAATAACAACGTATAGCCTCTCAACGTTGAACTACAGTAATAATAGCCTATAAGAGCATCGAAGTCAAACTGATGATTAAAACACGAAACAATTAAGCCGGAAATTTAATACAAATTAGCCACCTTTTCAATCTTATTAGAACTTATTCACATATTTCATAACTAATTAATAAGTGACTTAAAAAAGTAGAAAAAAGAAACAATCACACAATATTTCTTTTTTCAAAGTGGGAAGGAAAAGACTGATCGAGACGGTTCAAAATTCCCAAGATATTGGGAAAATTCCCAAGGATCTCTCTGTTGTCACTGAGCTTCTGAGCAAGGTACTCACAAGGTGTATCAAGAAAACAACTCCCTGCTACATACAAATTAACACATATACTACGCCTGTTAACGCTCACACAAGCAAGCATATGCAGCAGTACGCTATCCCACCCAATCGTATGAACTGTTATCATACGGTGTCTATGGGCTACATCCGGGATTTTGGGTGGGATAACAAATTTTTTGAAGGCTGTCCAAATGTCGCCCCCGTTTCGCTCCACGATACTGTGTCTTTAACAGACAACAATTAAATGGTGTATTCGAGTCCTCTTTCGCCTAAAGGATGTTTTATGTTTGAAGTGCTGAGGTAATGTAAACAAAGCAAGGTGGAATGTAGCGTAAGATCGTACTAACGTTAGAGCCTGTCTGATGGCCAACTAACTACAGTAGTTGACCTAACGTTAGGCGTAACTACAGTAGGCCTAGCCTAATAAGCAAACGTTAGTAAGGAAGTTGCAACATCACCCAAACGGGTGTTGTAATTTATGTCTAACGTTAGGGTTGCGTCGGCTGATAATAGCACAGAATGTTTGCCAATACTGCATACAGTAGTTCCAGCGCCGTTGACCGTTGTGCTACAATCACTGACTAAGTTCTAACGTTAGCATAGCTTTATACTCTGTCTGATTGCCCATAGGCTTACTGCCTATGCATTAAAGGAGCTGAGATCTTTGCCAGCTAAGCTTAAACTTAAAGGTAAGGATATAGCCAAGGCCTAAATGCACCGACTTTCAGGCACTGCCAAATTTTGCGCATCAGTGGAAATTCTTCCCTTTCACAGTATCAAAGCGACAAAGCACCAGCCTACTGTAATGTAAGCTGTGGAACTATTTTCCAAACCAAATGTTTTGTTTTTGCCCACACTGAAGTCAAAACAGGTCGATACATTACCAAAATTAGACCAAGCTGCATTTAATTCTCACTTTAGCCATCGGTCAATTCTTGAATAAAGGTCAGGGAAAATCACACTTTTTGCTCCGTTAATCTTGGCTGTTGTTAGTGGGAGCATACTAGCTAACTCGGCGATTCGGAAATCATTACGATATCGAAAGCCATAACATAATTTGCACCATCCCTTTGGTTGCTTGTGATCTCCACCAAATGAGCCAAATTTGGTAGTTTCAAAACTACAGTTACAAAGACGATTTTTCCAGTCAACTCGGTACCAATTTAAAGCAAAGTGTTAAAGATATCTGATTGATATTTCAACAGATTCAAGTTAGGACATTAAAGATTCAGGATACATAGCTTAAAGTGGCATTTCATCTTCAGTATAGAATATTTGTAATTTTTAAAGTTGCTTGCGCGAAATTCCACCCATCCATGCTACCCAGTACTAGTATGTTAATACTAACTTAATATTCCTCTGTCTGGTCCCTGATTGGAAACAATGTTGCCAGGGGCAGGTATAGAACTGGTTTGCAGATCGGTGGGGATCGAGGGAGAAATTTTTTCAGCAGACGGTCGAAACCATACTGATTGTGTAGAATGGACTGGATTCATCAATAAGTAATCCACCTAAAGATGCAAACTGGAGCACTCACGTACTACCTGTTCATACATTAACAAACATTCATACGCGTAGCTCACATTAACACTGACATAGGCATACACTCGAATTGGCCTTTTTTCTATCATCTGAAGACTATACCACAGTGTTATATTTTTTATTCTGCCTGCTGTTTTTTTTATTTGTCTGAATTATTGGGAGGGAAGGCAAAAAGATATATGTTTGCCCCCCCCCTCCCCCCCCCCCCCCCAATATTTTCACGTTGAGGAGATCAATTTTCTTCGGCCAGTCAGTTTCACTCCCCAGCTAGCTACAGTGTTGCCATATGCTGCACAAGGAAAGAGAGCTCAATAGTCTCCGTGCAAAGTTTGTGAAACTCAGTGAACATAGATTTATTATGTTTATATTTGCTGAATGCATGAATGGTTTATTATCTTACACTTGTGTACATGCACAGTGCAGTGGGTGTACACTGTGCAGTGCTAGTACCTAGCTAACTAGTGTAAGATGGAGGAAGAAACTAATAAACAGCAATTGTTAATGTGCTACTCGCATCAGATCCCGATGTACACGTCAGATGACAATACGGCAAGTTGAAATATGCAACATGTCTTAGCATGATTAGGGTGACAATGGCCCAACCTTTCCCCTCAGGAACAATTGATGCCCTTTAATACTGTTTAATGACTACAGTATATAATGACTATGCTGCCGTGCTGCACTACTGTAAAAATCTTTGGCATGCATGCCAAAGTTATTTGGGGGAATAGACTTGAACCAATTTGATGGTGCATTACTGCATTATGCTCCTGCCTTTTGCATACTTAAGCGTTATTTATACTACTGTACAGGACTGCATCAATTTGAATTTGGCATCATTAAATAAACTAAATAGGCCTAGGCCTACTGTAAGTTGATTTGCACAGAACTTTAAGTGTGGTTCGAATACAAACTTAAGTAACATTACAGGTCCTATTCTAAGTTGTAAACCTATTGTAGCCTACAGTACAGCTCACGTTCAATTGGACATGTCTACGCGCAGAGCAAAGCAGAGAAAGGCAGAAACAAGTAGAGCAAAGTTGAATCACGAAGATACAAAAATGCCGCGTAGACACTGAGTAGACACTGAGTATAATCCTCAACGTTCCTCTGCGCAGATAAACCTCATTGTGTTTGCACAATAGTCAGAATATCGATCTGTATAGGTTTGCTCACTCTTTCCCAGTCGTTTTGAAAGAATATGAAAGTAATTCACGAACAGACAGCCTGCTAGAATTGCTGTGTTAGCGCTGGAAGGGTTACAGTAGAAGCAGCCTATGTTGTGATTTGGTACAAATGAACGGGGGAATCGTACCGTAGACCGGGAACTTATGCAATCCCGAAATTGTTAAACATGTCCTGTGCGGTAAATGTTACGGCGGGGATTTCGTGCCTTTGAATCATTTCGGCGGTCAACGCTCAAATAAAAACATTAAGGGGACCGCGATGTTCAAACACCACAGTCACGACGCCCAAAAAATCATCACGCCTACGAAAAAAAAATGTTTAAAATGTTAACGACCTCACGTAAGGTTAAGACAATCTATCATGTCATTAATTTATTTTAAAAATAGTGATACAACCTTTGCTTTGTGCGCAGCATTTTATTGAAAACGAGTGTGCCGCAACAAGCAAAAATGGCTGTGACCGGCTGGAAGAAAACAAATTGGTTAGAAAATTAGGCCTCAAACCCCATCCAAATTGTTCCATGTTAAGTACTAGCACGTAAGGTGCAAAGATAACACTTGGTCACACGGGATCAACCCGATGTTCCCGGGGTTCAATATTCCCAAGGTTCGATGTTCCCCGCCTTTGTATATCTTGATGATTTGTCATTGTTCCCTAGTTTCGTTATTCCCGGGGTTCGATGTTCCCAGAAGGGCGGATGTTCCCAAAATTGGGAAACATTGAGCCTCGGGATCAGCGAACCTTGGGAACAATGACATAGCCCCGGTTAAACACATACATGGAATCAAACAACCTATTTATATCTCCTTCATGCACATGCTGCCGTAATAATTTTCCTTGTATTCTTTTCATGTCAGTTAACGTGAAATTTCTGCTTTTGTTTGTTATGATGCGATTGCTGCGGTTTCCTGTGTTTCATTTTCAAAGTCGCGGGGTTTAACAAAATTCTTTGGTTTTAAATTATGAAATTTAAAAAAATCCGTTTCAGTAAAACGTTAACTAAAATTCAGCAGTATTTCGTCCCAAATGTGACTTGTCCGCGTCCAGATAAAGTGGGTAGTTAAAAATGTGGTTAGAAAAGGGGGCAAGGTGGACCAAATAAATAGGTGGAAAACTAATCCAGAAGGCAAAGGAGGAGACCAGTTTTCCACAAAGCCAGGTAAGTTTAGCTCTTCTAATCCGATTACACGGAAAGCCGCCGCAGCTTTGAATGCTCCTCAACACCAGACAAAATACCAGTAAAAAGGGACACAAAAGAAGGGGATGACTTAGCTTGATAGTACTTAGGTAGGATAAGTGAAGTTAAATATCACACTAGAAAATCGATTTGAGGATTGTGATGATAAAAGCACGCCTAGACAGACTAATGAAAAATTTGTGTGTGTATTCAGATGAATTAAAGTTAGCTACTGCATCACGTGAAACATCCGTGTTTGTGTGTTATCATTAACACCCCATCTACTAATTATTTAACTGCCAACCTAGGGACCTAACATCATTCTTTCAAAATAAAAGTGGTCGAGTGGCCTAACTTGCCCGTATATCGGCAATCAAGCCTCTGTTGCCTTGTAACCTACGGGCGCAACGGAATGAGAAAATATATTTTTTAGTAAATTCGCTCCAAGCAGAGTCCGTAATCCAGAACCCTGTTCAAAGGCTTGTCCTCCAAGCCTTATCCAAGGGAAGCGTTAACAAGCCCGGGCCGATTTCACTTACAATAATTTAGCGGTCATTGCTAAGTCGCTCGCTAAGTAGATATAATAAATTCATTAATGGTAGCGATGAAAGTAAATCTTGGGCTTCACTAAAGGCTATGGCAAACAACACAACTTAGCGATGGAGAATTGATCCCTTAAGTTTAGCTAATGAAATCATTTTGGAAAATCGGTTGCTAAAGTGCGACCGATTTAAGATTTAGCAATGGAGTTCGGCATTAGCGATGATCGCTAAACGTTGGCCTACGTAAAATCAACCCCAGATTAAGTGAAGTTGCGGAAAGTGTTCTTACCTGAAGCAAAGATCATAATTATACTCCACACGAAAAGTATGAACGGTATATATCCAACTTAGTTATCCTAGGCTTTAACCAATAAGCCTCATTTGTCTCGGCGTGTGTCATTATCTGAGATAAACTCGACAGCCTCCAAGTTACGAAAACAGCTGGTTAAGTCTACAACACAAGTTTAAGTAGTGCTCGTCCCTCTTGTTTACAAAACATAAATGCTAGCCAGCCCCGTTCTCCCACGGTCCACATTATACGGTACGTAAACATTTTGTGCACCTGGGTAAAATACATTTTCACTGCGCGCGGTAACGTTTGATATTACCGCTGCAGACTGTATGACGCCATGGTTGTCTAGAACTTTGGGCCGAGCGTCTAGCATTCCAGTCATAAAGGCGCCGCACTGTGACCTGACTAGAGAGTGCCCTGCATTTTTTGCAGCAACCCAAGAAACCGGAAAACGAACTAAGATCCGCGAAACTGAAATGAGGAAGGGATACAGTAAATATAAAAACCTGCAGGTCATTACACATAATTTTCGATCTCACAGATTTTTTCTCATTTTCGGTCTTGCCATCCTTTTCACAATTACTTCATGACCCCTTTGATCTCGTGAACCTGATTTTCCCTCTCGCGGACTGACGGACGTATCTCATTTTAATTTGCGGTCTTTTTTGGGATGCCCCTTTCCTCCCACCCGTCGCCCGTTTCGGTGACGTGTATCAATACCCCTGCTCTTGTATCGATTGCACTCGCCGTTAGAATATGTACTTCAAAAGAGAAGTACATTTTGCTTCCATGCGAAAGTTTATGCTTTTCAAGTTTTAAGCCTTACGGACGTTGGAAGCTTAAATCAAATGCAAAGATGATAATTATTGTTTGGGGCAAGTGCGACCATGCATGCGCTGGCTATGGGCTTGCCAATAAATGGAGGCAGCTCTGTTCCCGATAAAACTGCGCGTCGCGGCGAATCCCCATTTGCAGGTTAAATTTTGATTGCAAAGTCTTTCAGTTTGATAAAGAGTATTGAATTTGATGCTGTTCACCAATTGAGAAATTTTTGCTTGCTAACTTTTGGAGCCTTATTTGATTGGAAAGTATTCCTTCACAATCAAATAAGAACAAAAATGTGACCCTTAAAACCAAAAGAGAGAAAAAAAACTTGTTGGAAAAAGTTATATCCCGCCTGTTTTTTGTACCTCCATGCACTCTGTACGAAAGTTATACCCGATTGCAGCTTCCATTTAGATTAGTTTACCAATATTCACCATGGCTGACACTAACACTCTCTCCCTTCTCCAAAGTAAAGTACGACCAGATCCAACCTGACTATGAGTATGACATTATTCTCACGTATCTGTGGATCGAGAATTTCCCTTCTATGGTTCAGCCGTGACCCAAGGGCCTCCCTTGAATGTCACTTTACAATATATTGTGCATAATTGAGTGAAGCAATCATTTACATATTAACATTGCAGCGTACCGTAAATTGCACCAAGAACTAGGTCACCTGCAAGGGTCATGATGAACAATTACGTTGGTGCATGGGAATATATATGACTCATGCTTTTCGCGCGGTCAAGACTTTGACATGACAATTTGGCTGCCCCATAATGGGACGTTCACAGTTGATGCTGTAGGTAGGTAGATTGATCATTATCAAGGCTGTACAGACTAGGAAGGGGTGGGGGGGGGGTGCACCAGCCATTAATGTCAAAAAATGTCAAACGAAATTGGACAGCTATTTGTTTCAGTCGGGCCCAGAGGAGCTTGAAAGTTAAACAGGTATGAAGTCGGTCAAAAAACCGCCGCCTCTTTCCAGTTGTGGCTCAGTGGCTTGTTTTCCCTTCTTATTATAATAACATTATGAAAATTTGTAATCGTACTATTTTGGAGTGAAGCTTCGCGTTGACCGCTATAGGAAGAATGCGTCGGTCAATATTTGTACTCAGACACCTGACCCAACCATTCGTGAATCGCGCCGGTTACGATAGCGCGAAGTGAGAAAATAACATTTGAAATCTTTGTTTACATAACTGTTTTTGAAATTTTAACTGCGTTTTCAAACTGCATTTTAGCGAAAAGCTGAAAATGTCCCACCCGCTTTACACTAAAACTGCAAGTAACATATGATCTAATTTTAGAATGCTAACTGGTTACCGGTGAAGCCACAAACGCATAAATATTGGGTTATTCGGAAAATAAATCGCTCAAAATTTGAAGTAAGGATAGATCTGCGTCGTCGAAATGGATCTGAGTTTGTTTCCGAAACAAAGTTAGCCCTTGTACTGTTGTAAAAGAGTCGCTCCGGTTTGGTACCCGTTTATAGGCTATTAGCGGTGGTTTCGGAAATAACTCTTTAAGTGTTAGCTGGGCGGTAATTAAACACCAATATTCAGTAAAACATCTTTTTAAAGCCTTAGTTTTAATATGTGATGAGTAGAGAAACTTAAAAATGAAGGGCTGTGTGGATTCCTTTAGTTTCGATGATAAATGCGAAGCGCGCGCCTCAAAATAAATTTCGGAAGTTATTTCCAAAATGTAGGTGTCTGGGTAATTTCGCCGATTCAGATTTTCTTAAAATGATTTGATTTAGTGATTGCGCCTTGGCGGTTGTTACACAGACAGACATAAGTGTCGGAGGGTTCAACTTTAATAAAATAAGTTCCTTGAAAGAGCTTTCAGGGTGTCTTTAGTTGCGAGATAAGTACTGAAATGTTTTGGTTGGTTTAGAATATGTTCAGGTATCATGAGATTTGAAAGTGCAAAACGATTTCCTCGAGAAAAAAAAAACGTATGAAGGGCAGGGGGATTTTGTTTCTGGCCAGCGAACCCGACCTCATGTTTGGTCTTGTAGACCCCGTCCCGCTTTTGGTTTCGCGGACATTCTCAGGCTGCTTTAACAGAGAAAATATAGGGCATAGTCAGACAGGTCACACGAAAGGAGGCTACGTGACTGAGGTTCTAGACAGAACAAAAGATTCTAGACGGTCGTCGCGCCATTCAGTCTACGCAGCAGTGGACATCAGAGAAAACATGTGAGAAAACACGGTTATTCACCCAGCTGCACGAGCATTCTCGTATGATTGACGTATGCGGAATGTTTGATGTCTTTGAACCCTGGGAGAACGGGACAGCTAAAAATTGCGACGCGCGTAGAAACTTCGCTGTGAAGTATGAAGGTTCAATAGTTCTTAATAGTTTTCTTCGTTTTACTCCGCGCCGTGTACGGAAAAAGTTCTACATTGTTTAACGGCCTCTCCTTGGTATCAGTCTGCTAATGCACTGTTAAGCTGAAATTGGTAATTATGTTTGCCCATATTTATGACGCTTTACATTGGTGTAACCAATTCAAATTTGGATATAAAACCTTGTGTTTGGAATATATTATCTTTACCAAAGGTAAGTAAAAACAGTTTTGTTTAGTTATGGCATGTGGGGAAAATATGCTGGGTCCGGCCGTGCTATTCGTAAGTAACTAAGAACCGACTACCCCACCCCCTTTAACCGAGTATGGTTGTTGTATGCAGTAGCCTTCAAAATTCCATCAACCCAAGTAAACTAGGCGTAGTATGATCTGACGCTGCATTCAATCGGTGAACTTTGCATTTTTTTTTAGGATAGGCCCGAAATTATCATTCATAATTTCGCCTGAACTTTTTATAACGTTATGCCGATTGTGTAATTTTTTTTAAGTTGGTGCTTATGAACAACTTAGGCCGGCTTTTTGCAGTACTGTTCATGGTACCGGTATATGAAGGAATAAAAGGCGCAACTCCATCTGTAGCGGGTCGTCGGACCTGGGTGCAAATATATGATTAACTCTGTGGAGATGAAAGAATATCGGAACTAGAGTGTATCTTGGAGTTTTTTGTGGAGTTTTTTTTGTATATCACGCAATTATATGATTGATAGAACTTTGTAGATTATAGAGATTTTTGGTATACTTTTAGATCTTTCTTAAGACTTTCTTCCTTACACAAAGAAACGGGTTTGCAAACTTTTTAAAAGTAAATGCATATCAAGGCAAGAAACCGCATTTTGTGTACCTGTTTTTCAAATGCCGATACGAAAAAATATGGGGCAATTTTTCGCTTAACACACTGTAGATCGAAATTCGCAAAAATTTAAACAAAAGGGATAATGTACGTTGTAACTACAAATTGAAATCATAATAAACAGCGAACTTCAGAAACATCGTATCACCAGCTTGTTTACATTACTGATATTCAGATCTCTCTCAATATATACCATTTGTCCAGGATCGTGACTGATGAGATGAGATAACAGCTAGGGATAGCATTTTTTACACTTTTCTTAAAAATACAAACACCAGTGCATTCGACACACATGCGAGTAAGGATGCCCTTCTGTGTTACTTAAAAATGGTTATTATTCCGTGTAGACTAACACCCAAGTCTTCAAATCGATTTCCAAACCATCGGTTGTCACTACGTTAGCTCAACAAGTTTGTTCTTGCCATAGGTATTCATCCAAAGCAAGAGACTACCATTTCCGTGTAATCGGATTAGGAAATGAATGAGCTATAGACTCGGCTTAGTGTTGGTGAACACTCGTCCTTTCCAACTAATCTCAGTTAACTTGAACTGTTCATTTGTGCCTCGAATTTTCAGCACTTCTGTACTCTGTCTTACTCGTACCCATTTCGTCCAAAATGTCCCCAAACTGCCAACTCGTCCGCGACGCAACAACGGCGTCGCGGACGAGTGTAAAGTGGAACAGAACAGCACTTCTTTTTCTATAATTTTTGTGGTGTTATTACGTTTACTATCGCAATATATTATTATCGTAGAAATAACTTGGAACTTCAAACAGTAAATATTTCCGTTGATATGACCATATTATCAACCAGACTGCAAGCTTAATTAAGCGGATCGACACATTGACACAAAGCCAGACAAAAGCGAGGCCAAGAAGCATTACTTGAAACGACTGAAAAATTCCTACGGTCATGGATTATACGCGATCCTACGTTTATATACTCAAATAATCCCCATTGAGAACAAATCAAGTGTAAGGAAGGTCTGTCGGTGTCTGCGTTGATGGTGCGCAGACACTGAGTATAGTAACGAAGACAACAAAGTATAGGAAAGAGTAAACACGCAGAGGAAAGTAGAAACAAGCAGAGCGTTGACACGATGGGACTTATACGTGAGCTGTACTGTAGCTAGGCCAACGTATATTAATATGGAATAACAGGCCTACTCATAACATTTTCCTTTTCAGTTCTGGTATCACTTTTCCTCAGAGCTTGGAATAATGTTTACAAGTACCAACTTCTTACTCATTTTCTTTTTCATGTCTCAAGCATGGCAGTATGTCAAAGTGCAAATTCCTCAAGTTCATTTTCAACTCTGATTATGCACAAGTAAAAGATGTACAGTACCCTCTAACCCTCAGAGAATTGTGAATATAATGTGCATCTGTTTTGACACAGGTGTGTCATAAACTTTTGTAATTGTTGCTCAAATAACTGAATGGGAAATATTGCGTTTGTTTCGCAAGAAAAATTCATCCTTTTAAAACTAATATTTATTGGCACAGGTTGACAGCTAAACAAAAATAAGGCAGTATGGTAGCCTTTCTTTTCAAGAAATAAGTTTCCCACAGAGAAATTTAGTTGTTTGTTGCTCAAGAATAATTTGTTCAACCAAACTGTCAACATTTCAAATGATACAACATCCATGGCTGTCTCTAGCTGGTGAATCATATTCTACAGGAAATTTGTGTCCAAATCTGTGAGTATTGGGTCAGAGTGCATGATCAACAGAAGAGCCAGTCTGCATTCCATGCTCTACAGTATGTTACAAAGATCTTTGGCGTGAGCACCAACGGAATTGTTCTTGGCATAGCAGCAGCAAAAAGGTCCCAGTGGAGTGGCAGGCAGAACTGGTCAACTCCCGCCAGTAGCCTATATGTTCACTTATTGCCTACTGTATATATGGTGTATGCATCATGTACTGTTTGCATGTACCTATGCATTTCTATGGATTGCTTTGTATTGTGTTGTAAATGCACAGAAAATCCTGGCATATGATTTGTTCTGTGCACATTCGATGTCGCATTTACATGAAATGCACGTGACCCTTGCAAAGGGGTGTATCCAGGTTAAAAAAAGTTGGACTTTACCTAACGAACATAGACAGTTCTTGAGGGCCCAGCTGTACTTTGTCAGTGGAACATGAAAAAACTAGTAAGGATCATTGGCATCCCTCACCAACTCTCTACACTACAACACTGGGAGAGCATAGGCCTTTCAATCAGTGTAACACTGGCAATATTTGTTCTGGTTTGGTATGGAAAATGCCTTGCTACGGTATGCATCGAATTTACCAGACCAAACTGTGGATTATTTAATATTGTAACAACCTGTTTAGGCCTACATTCCTGAATTTTCAGACATTGTCTGTGTCACATTTATTGAATTTTGTGCTGGCCCATAGTCTGGCAATTTGTTGGGGGTTGAAACCCCCCCCCCTTGACCCAGCCTTGAAATACAAAAAACGTTTTTTTTTCTCTCCTCCCTTAGACGTTTCCCTCATTTCGTGCTCAAAACTCTCCCTCCCCCCCCCACCCATGACGCAATCCTGGCTGCGCTACTGCCTGCAGTACAGTATCTAACTTACCATGTGGTTAGTTAGATAGTGAGTCAGAGTTTTACAGCCAAGTTTCCAACCTATTGTTTCAAGTTAAGCTGGCCACAGCCTTTTTTCCAGTTGTGGCTCACTGGCTTGTTTTTCCTACTCCATTGCTTATGCGGAGCATCACACACAACAGCAGCAGGTTCCATTTTTGGTTTCGATGAAAAGAGAAACCTATGCATTCATGATGGCGTGCGTGTGTATGTATGTGTGTATGTGCGTGTGTATGTGTGTGTGCATATGTGTGTGTGTTTGTGACACTTTGCTTGTTTACACGATATCTTGAGAAAGGAAGATCTGACAGTTCTCAAACTTGGTACACAGATACCCCATACTGAGAGGAAGAACCCTATTAATTTTAGTTGAGGTCAAAGGTCATCTGGGGTCACAGGGGGGATTAATTTCAAACTTGATATGTTGATGCATTATGATGTAAGGAAGAATCCTATTGATTTTGGTGGAGGTCAAAGGTCATTTGGGGTCACGTGGGGTCAAACACCGAAATCCTTGTTTACACGATAGATCATGGTAGGAAACTTGGATTAATTTCAAACTTGAGATGTTGATGCGTTATGATGTAAGGAAGAACCCTATTGATTGGAGGTCAAAGGTCATTTGGGGTCAAGTGGGGTCAAACCCCGAAATCATTTTTTTACACTTTATCTCAAGGTAGGAAACTTTGATTAATTTCAAACTTGATATGTTGATGCGTTATGATGTAAGAAAAAACCCGATTTATTTTTGTGGAGGTCAAAGGTCATTTGGGGTCACATGGGGTCAAACTCTGAAATCCTTGTTTACACTATATTTCAAGGTAGGAAACTTTGATTAATTTCAAACTTGATATGTTGATGCGTTATGATGTGAGGAAGAACCCAATTAATTTTGGTGGAGGTCAAAGGTCATTTGGGGTCTCATGGGGTCCAACCCTGAAATCATTTTTTTACACTTTATCTCAAGGTAGGAAACTTTGATTAATTTCAAACTTGATAAGTTGATGCGTTATGATGAAAAGAAGTATCCTATTTGTTTGGTGGAGGTCAAAGGTCATTTGGGGTCACGTGGGTTCAAACCCCGATCCTTGTTTACACGATATCTCAAGGTAGGAAACTTGGATTCATTTCAAACTTGATATGTTGATGCGTTATGATGTAAGGAAGAACCCAATTAATTTTGGTGGAGGTCAAAGGTCATTTAGGGTCACATAGGGTCAAACCCTGAAATCCTTGTTTACATGATACATCATGGTAGGAAACTTGGATTAATTTCAATCTTGATATGTTGATGCGTTATGATGTAAGAAAGAACCGGATTTATTTTCGTGGAGGTCAAAGGTCATTTGGGGTCACATGGGGTCAAACCCCGAAATCCTTGTTTACACTATATCTCAGGGTAGGAAACTTTGATTCATTTCAAACTTGATATGTTGATGCGTTATGATGTAAGGAAGAACCCTATTGATTTTGGTAGAGGTCAGAGGTCATTTGGGGTCAAACTCAGAAAACCTTGTTTAGGATACAGTAGGTCAAGGTACGAAACGTGGATGGATTTCATAATGAGTATGTGGATGAGTTATGGTGAGAAGATGGTGTATAAGGTTTTTTTTTTGTGGAGGTGAAAGGACATCTGGGGTCATGATCGGTCAAACTTTGAAAAACTTGTCAAAAATGGGATATCTCAAGGTAGGAAACTTGGATGGATTTCCTGATTAGTATGTGGATGTGTTATGGTGAGTTGAAAGTACTGTACCTGTTGTTTTTGGTGGAGGTCAATGGTCATCTGGTATCACCTGGCATCAAACTCTGAAAACCTTGTTTGCAGAATATCTTAAGGCACAGTATGAAATTTGGCTTTTTGAATACAGAAATGTTTTGGTTAAAAGAAAAATCAGTTACTTACAGGTGGAGTCAAAGGTCACTTTGGGTCACCAGTTGTTACAAGAAGTGTAGCATTTTATTGAAAAGAGCATGTATGTATCATGGAAACCTCAATGCATTTTTGCATTCTGGTTAGAGTCTGTGGTATGACTCGACCTGGGAATAGAACCCGGGCCTTCCGTGTGAGAGGCCGATGCTCTTATCGTTAGGCCAAACACTAAGTCTAACTTACAGTATGGTAAATGGAAATGGAATGCAAGTGACACATACTAAATTGCCATGTTAGTTTGCATTAAAAGTCAGTATATCCTTTTCCAAAACAATATAATTCAATCTTACTGAAAAATCAAAGAATCCTCATTGTGGATGAGGTAAAGATTTGCATGACCTTTGACCCCTCAACACCATTTCCACAAAAAATGAGTTTTCTCCTGATTTTACAGTTACACTTTGTAATTGAAATACAGCAAAAGGTTTTTACACCTTGACATTGCAGCCAGTTCATTATCACTTAAGAAAATGTGTTAGAATTTGATGTACTCTACGTATTAGGTTGTGCAGTAGTAATGCTCCCAATAGATGAATCCTTTCAGCGCCTGTGTTTAGTGACTGTAGGCAGCCATTAGTGGGGTCCATCAGCCGTAGATTGCCTTCTTTTTATCAAATTTACTATTGCTCTTTCTGTTCAACATCTGCCATTTGACGAATCTTACATTGTTTTTCCTTGAATAGATCACATGACAAGAATTGAACCAGTGACAGTGATTTTATCAGATACCTGGCCAGGATGCTGTCAATACTACAGCACTATCCCTGTTTGATATGGCTAATGGTCATTTCAATGTTTTCATACTTCCCTTGCGTCACCGTCTCTCTTACTCCTGATATGATTTATGGGATGTGGCATGGTCAGCGGATACCAATCACTGATGTCCAGTCTCGGAATATTTCAAAACAGTGTCATGACAAACTTCATTCATTGAATTTGAATAATTCAGCTAAAGGTATGTCTGTAATGCATTTAAATGTCTAGAGCAGTCCCCTCAGTTTTTATGTTGAAGCTAAATCTCACAATTTTCTCATTATTTCTCTTCATAGTATCTTTCATAACATTAAATATTAGATATCAGTATTGCATTTTCAAGGTAAACCAAGCAGTTTCTCCAAGTGAATTTCATGTTTGAGGAGAAAAAATATTGTCACATGGCTCTCAAGAGCCAATCATGAAACAGGACAGTACATTTCCCCTTTAAACTGATCATATTTGCCCTTTGTAGGGTAAAAATTAGAAGTACATGTACCAGCATTGATGATGGGCAAGTCTAGTGAATCTGTGTTTACCCTAAACAGAAACCCTTTTCTTCTATTATTGTCAGTATATGAGTGTGTATAGATGCAATTCAGAGGAATTCAGTAGGGTCACCAACTCCTCAAGAACTCTTGCATTAGCTGACAACTTTTGAGATTGCATTACAGTAGTTGGATGAGTTTTCACAGCTCAGTTCTACCCAATTGGTTTCCTTTTTATCTCAACACATAGTTTGTATTGAGAAATTGTCACATTAGCCAGTTACCAGCTGTGGCTAAATATCATTTTGCTTTTACTGAACACCAAGGACAATGGCAGTAGATTTCCTTATGTACAGTGTTTTGGATCATACCAAAATATAACCTACAGTACTCATGTGATTGTGCTAGGTGCTCAGTATAAACAATGGAGTTGGGAAAACAAGTCAGTCATTTACATATGCATAAAAGGAAACCAATTGGTTAGAAACTGACCTGTAAAACCTCATGTAACTTATGAAAAGAAAGGTCTCTGTACAATGACAGGGCACTTCCTGTAGTGTTGTAATACTATTGTGATAATGTTCAAAGGTTGATGGGTCATTTATTGAAAGGCTATTTAAACAATCAAAGCCACAATCTTGGACAAAACTGTTGGGACACTTTGCCATAATATTCTTGAATTCTAGTTCAAAGGCTTGCATGAATCCCCCTCCCCCGCTCCCCCCCCCCCCCACCTTTCAATGTTGCGCTGAAAAGGGTCACTGTATGCCGTGAATAGGCTAACTGTGGTCAACATTGCGAAGGGGAGCGGGTGTCCCAAGGAGTTTTGTCCAAGATTGTCTGAGCTCCACACGTATTATTTACGAGAAAAAATTCAATAGATAATGGTTAATTTTTCGGGACGACTTTTTCGGAAAAGTTTTTTCGGAGGCTTATAGGTCTGAGGACTTTAGCGTAATGATAGTAGCATAAAGAGTTGTTTTAATGTGTTGTTTGATTCATTTGTTCACATTTATTTAGAGTCGGGACGATAATAAAGAAAAGACTGTTGCAGGTATTCGCCTGGAATTTGCAGCTAGTAAGCCATGGGCGGAGGCCCCCGGCAGAACGCCTACCAATTCCACCTCGTTATGCAGATGCAAACTCAATTAAATACAAATTTAAACTTGGAGGAGGCAATTTTAGAGCCAATGATTTCACATTTGAAATACGGTTGGAGACTTTTGAATATTTTTCAGACCCGGGTAATCGCCAGAATACGTTCTATTCCGATAGATACTATATATACACATATAACCAAAACAATATCGTCCATGGATAGAAAAGTCTGACTCCTATTGCAAACTGGTGGTAAGGAGACGAGTTATTAACTAAAAGAGCGCCACGATCTACCATGAAATGTTAAAAGCACATCTGAGAGCCAAGCCTTTAATTATAACGATGGTAGATCGTTAGTTGAGGCTGGTTTTTGGCATATTTTGAAGCAAATTGCACCCCTGTGACTCCATTTTTCACGTTGCATGAAACTGGTTATGTATGTTTTTTTCCCTCTTTAAACCGAAGCAATTCCATTGCGTTTTGCTTCCAAATTTGCTTTCAAAATAAATGGTAGACCGTTTGATTAAACTTATCTTTCACTGCCAGTCTCGTCAAGTTTGCATATACGGCACATTTTTTTCTTGAGCGAATTCGGTAAATTGCTTTAAAATAAAGTAATAGTCAGGACACAACAGTGCCTCTGTTCTCTAAAATGCACTTATCAGGTAACACGTCACTGTTTTGAACAAATTTAAATACATAAACACGAACATCTTTTCAATATTTTTATTTTTTATTTTTACCTGCTAAGACAGTGTAAACCAAAAACAGGTCACTGTTGAGAGCAACTACCTGAACGATCGGGCGCTTAAACTTACTCCCTTTTGCAAAACAACCCATCAAGACAACTTAGTGACACTTTCTACTGTGTGACGCGAGTAGTTCTAACGTCTCGAAATTCTCAGACAATCTTGGACAAAACTGTTGGGACACTTTGCCATAATATTCTTGAATTCTAGTTCAAAGGCTTGCATGAATCCCCCTCCCCCGCTCCCCCCCCCCCCCACCTTTCAATGTTGCGCAGAAAAGGGTCACTGTATGCCGTGAATAGGCTAACTGTGGTCAACATTGCGAAGGGGAGCAGGGTGTCCCAAGGAGTTTTGTCCAAGATTGCAGGTCTGTGCATGAAACTGCACAAAATGATCTAATTGCTCCATTGATTTTAACACTGCCAGTTATTAAATGATGGTAGATCAGGGAGCTGTTGGGAAGGATACATAATATTTACACAATGTACATTTCAGATAAATACATTAAGTTTAAAAGTTCTCTGGAAATGTTCCAAAGTTAGAAAAATGGTTTGGGCTTTAACAAAAATAGCAGTGAGACAACACCAATAATTTGTACAGATGAAGAGGAACTAATTTATTAAGGCTGTCATTGACGGTCTTTTTAATAACTAAACATGTGGATTAGATTTGAAAACCTGGCAATAAAAAACCTTAGATCAGAGTACAGTATCTTTTAACAAAGACAATTGTTTTATCATTACTTTGATTTGAAAGAATCAGATCACTCTTAAGGCTAAAAGGGTGAGGTCAAAAATTCCTCACAATAGGAACAAAGGGATGGATGTATCAATCAAAGATTGATACTTAACTGGGAAAATGCTTTAAGTGCCTATGGTTCAACAGATATGAGTGTTGTGTCTTCTTTTTAAAAAGTCTCTGGTCAGATTAACATTAGTAACTTCTAGGACCATCAGCCTTAATTTTATTATTTTTTTTGTTTGCTATTACTGTGGACTTGCTTCAAACAATCCACAACCCAACACAAGCAGGATAAGTGCCATTTCACTGTAAATGTTTACAATTATGAATTGAACCCCTTAAAATTCATGATAGAAATAATGTTCAATGTTATTCCAACATTTTAATATTTCTTAGTTTTAATTTTGCCAAAAAGGTTTTTTCATATTTTTCAAAATATTGCATGTACACACTTTTAGAATAGGAGGGGGTTTGTAGAAAAGTTTTAATTTGAATGACTGTGAAGATATTAAAATTTAAATGAATCACTTTTTTGTTCAGTTGTTATGTGTTAGCTTTCATATTTTGTCTTTTCAGCTTTAGATGCCTTTGGAAAGCCCGAAGCTGGAATTTTAGCGGGAAATTTTTATTGGTTAGGACATTTTGATGAGTGTGATGGCCTGAAGGATTTTCATTATTGTCTAGTGGAGTTAAATATCTCACAGTTGGTGGGAGAGCGTGGTGGATTGGTGGTGAGTCTATATCTGTTTTGTATGTAAGAAGTTGAATCTATAATGAACCCCAGTAGGTACTGCTCACATGTGAATCATAATCCACAGCTGTCAAATTTACATATCACAAAACAGAATGTCAAATGGCCTTATACAGTGGAGCTTACCCAGCCTTTTATAAAAGACCCTGGGTATAGAAAGACTCACTATGTGCAATACAGATTTCTGTCAACTTTTTACATAAATGAAATTATATTAAAGTTTTAAAAAGTGCAAAAGTTGTGGTATTAAGACAGAAAGAACAGTGGGGTAGTATTAGTCTCACTTTAATAATATCAGTATCAGGCATCCCTGCATTCAAGATGACCAGATTTTTTGTTATACTACCAAATATTTCAAAAATTGTGTAAAAAGTTGTCCTGTGCACAACCAAAACTTCTGATTACAATGAGCTTAAATTCCATGAATTAAGGAATGAGTGTGATATCAATCAGCTTGTTTCTCCCTGATTTCCAATATAAATTAAAGTGGAGTTGTAGTCACCAGGCAATTTTTTCTTAATTTAGCTCCATGCGCAATACAAGATTTCAATGGGATCTTGTATTTATGTTTACGTTTGTGTGGTGTGGTACTAGTGAAAATTTGATTCCCAGTATTAAAATTCTTTTGAAAGTATGCATGCTGCTACAATGCCCATTACTGAAATGCAGCACATTATGGAAGCACAAAATCCTGTGGTGTGACTGTCTTGGTGGAGTTTCAACTAAGTTTATTTGGAATGGTTATTCTGAAAGGTTTTGCAGTGGTGCAGGTCTAACCTCTCAAACAATAGACTCAATTGATCGTTGGCAGCAAGTGGCCCTAACTACTTCTTAATAGGGAAGTTGTGGTCAATGGGGACTACTTTGTAGCTTGTTTTCCCAATAGATTAAGTAGAGATAGCAACTCTGGGGATAGGTGTAGAGGACCACAGGGGTGCTGCATTTGGCTAATTGGTCCTGTTGTGACGTGTGAAATGAGTAATTGCTTCTTCCATGAGGCGGTTTTTCACCTCAAATCTGCCCCTCTCCTCTCTCTCTTCTGTATCACAGATGCCAATGCTCTATGGACTTTGTGCTCCACAAGAATGCTCAGAGACAGATGTTTTAAATGGACTTGAGTATTTTACTGGTAAGTTACAGACATCCTTAACTGAACTACACCTGTGAAAAGACATACTGATTTCAATAAAGTGTACAGTACCCAAGGTCCAAGATTTCAAAAATATACATTACAAAACATGAAAAATGATTTCAAATGGTCCAACTCCCATCTTCATAGAACATTCCTTTGCTAAGAGTTAAAATGTTGAAGTTAATGCCTTCAATAAAAAATGGCAAATGCAGAATCATGTCATGTTATTGTTACAGTACTCAAATTACAATGTTTGTGTTTTTTGTTTTTTCAAAGGCTTCTGCTCCTTGTGCCAAAAATTGTGTGATCCCATTCTTAATGCACTGAGGTGACTTGAGTTTACAATCCCCTCTGTGCAACATGCTATCCAAGAAAACAGGAAGCACTCAAGGTCTATTAAGCATTTTTGAAATTTAAAGGAAACAAAGCATGTAAATGTGAGTTATACAAAAAGAATGTCACAGACTGTTGTGCAATGGACTGCAGTATATGGATTTAAGTGAATATTTCAGCAATGGAATAAGCTCTGACAATGGGAGTTGGATCAATAAGATTTTTTTTTGAAACATTTGAAGTATATAAATTTTTAGAATTCTAGACTTGAGGTACACTTTAAACAGGGTTCGTAGCGGTCCTTGAAAACCTTGAAAAGTCCTTGAATTTTTGTGAGCCTTGAAAAGTCCTTGAAATGTCCTTAAATTTAAGAATGAAGTCATGAAGTCCTGAAAATGTCCTTGAAATAAAGTTTTGGAGTGTACAATTTGTCTTTGTATGTTTTTCCTAATTAATAGCCGTAATTTTGATCAATCAGGTTTGCTGAAATCTTTGCCGTGTTTGCTTGGGGCAGGGGTATGTATAATTACGGCAGGCATAACCAGCTTCTTCCACCGGAATTACAGCCTATCATATTGTTAGTCTCTGCTTTGTGTGCATAACCATTTGGCATATGTTAACCTTAGGTCCTTAATGTTACGAGATTAACGTAATTCATGTACTGCAATATTGTATTGCACTGTGCTCGTCATAAAATTTCAATGTTACTGATATGACAACTTTCACATTTGCATGATTTTGATGATGCAGGAAATCCATAGAACTGAATTAATTTGGGGGAATTAAATGCCTGCATGAGCTGTAACTCATCCCAACATAAACAACTTAATTCATGTCAACTTAGTCGAAAAGAAAACACACTTATATCCCAGCGACTGGAATATTGGGACTCCAATGTCTTTGTTAAGTTTGTCAATAGTGCTAGCCGCCGCGTTCGGTATTGATATACAGTAAGACTAGTATGTTGTGCAATAAAAACTGAGGCTGAACGTACGTATACGGTAGCCTACTAGGTTCAAACAGCATGGCTCATACTTCCAGGTGAGATGTGTTCAACCGCTCATCTGTAAAGTAATCAGCATCAGGCAGATTATTCCGTTATCGGTAAATAAGCGGCAGTTCTGCCATTCAACCGATCACTACCACCGATTATTTGCAAACTGGAAAAAGGGGCTAAGTATACTTGAAACTTGCTCTGAATTTCGTTAAAATTCCCGTAAATACTCGATCCTTTAACTTCCTGCCAAAACGGGATGCACTGATAATCACAAACGTGTATATTTTACCCCCGCCATGGGAGTGATCGTTTGATGTTTAAGTTTTTCGCTATATACCGGTAGTATTACTTTGAATTCTATTTAAAAGTGCATTCAAGGTGTTTTCCTTGCTGTCTCGCAGAAAGCGCCTCGTAAGTTGCTGTACAAACTGCTGCACAAAACACATAGTACAGACTATCTGGCTGCTGTGTTTCGCCGTTTTTTCAAATCCACGAGCTTTGCATACATATATGTGCACGTTTTGTACACTTAGCACCTAGAATCTTGTGAAGTTCGGTGGTTATTTTCTTGCATAAATTGAGTCATTCCCAGCATTCCTTCCATAATGTTATTTGCAATAGGACTTATAGCAGTGTTGCCATATGACGTCATTGCAAACGAAAACAGTAGTGCACATGTTCTCTTGCAGCAACTTCTTGGTCCACGCATGCACTAGACTTACGTGCGTGTTCGTTTTTACCGCCAAAGAAGGCATCATATTTTGCTTGGTGACATCATATGCATAAGATCCATCGCAAAATTTAAATTGGCCCCTGCTTTGTGATTGGTTCAATTGCGTTTATTCTTGGCAGCCAATCACAACTCGCGCCTTCGCCTATGTGATTTAGTGTGTGAAAATACTCGGTCTCAAGGCAAATTTTCCCGTTGAGTTTGTGTTGCGACGATCACGCTTGTAATGCCGGCTAGCGAAGTCGGGCGAGCCCCGTGCTAAATTCACCTAGAAATGGCATCTCTGCGTACGTGGATTTTTTGGGGATCGGACTTACGTGCATTTCAGTTGCAGATTCTTTTTAATCAAGACGGAAGTTTTGGACGAAAACTGCTCAAAATATACGGGGATATTTATATCGGAAAGGAACCATAAGATACGTTCTACGGGTGCCCAGAATTGCTAAGATTATCATCTTTGCTTTACATGGGGTTTGTTAAAGCCGGAGAGAAGCTACAGTACATTAACGCAACTACAACCCAGTACACTAAGAGAATGCAATGTTCCGACATAATTGGGGGATGAAAACTAGACAGAGCATGATGCTGGCCTTAGAAATAAATTATCAAAGGGCATGTGACATTAACTGCAAACAATTGTACAGTATTAAGGGTTGATTTGTATCTCCACTTTTGAAGTGAAAATATTTCGCCTACAAAAATGATATCCACATCTATTCCCAATATTTTCCATCCTGAACTGGTTATGGTAATACGATATGCACGAAGCAAGGGATACGTACTAAAGTGATGAACATGTGACTTCCTCTTTCCAATAATCGGTGATCGGTAATCGGCATTGGGCCGATTGTTAAATTAAATAATCGGGTATTACCAATTAAAGCATAATTTGTCGAACACTAGGCCACTGAGATGCCCTGCATGGCAGGCATATGTTACTCCTATACCACACTAGTACTGTGTAGGCTTCGTAGGCATTATAACATTTAGGCTCTGTCAGAAATTGGTCTTCGTGTGCAACTGGTGAACTGCTGTCTGTTTGTTTGAACATTAAAGCAAATTACAGCTGATACTTGAAAGTATGAGTTAAGATGCACATGCGCTTGATTGATCTCAGAGAAATTTCCGAGTGAAAGTCCCTTTATATAGTACTTGAAAAGTTTGTTAGAGGTCTTGAAAAGTCCTTGAAAAGTCCTTGAATTTTGAATCCATGAAGGGCTACAAACCCTGTTAAAGTACACATAGAAAAGGGTTAATGATATCACTCGCCAGATCCAACAGTAGCTCAACATTTGCAATGCGGCTAAATAAACAAAATATCAGTAGTTTTCCCATAAAACTATACAGCTCTAACCATCCTGCATGTTGTATCAAATATATATTTTTTTATGCCTTATGAAAATTCTGAAAGCCAAGAAGTACAATTGGACCAAGACTAGACTAAATGCTTTATGTGGGTTTTAGTCACGGACTTATATACATGGACAGAGCATGTAACATGTACATCCTATCCATAGACGGTCGTCACGGAGTGGGACAAAAAAGGCGCACTAAGATGGCCGCCGTGAAGCTATAAATCATCAGATTTGACTATGACTGTGTTATATTTTAAACAAAAGTTAAACTTGAATGGGAAACAATATCATATTACTGCAATGCGAGTAGTGATTTTGACCTAACCATGCCATTTTTCAAAAACATCTCAACTTTCTTGCAAAATCTGTGATGTACTTGAGCAAGTCCAAACTGTCACACAAAACATAGAGCAGGATAATATCCTGCTCTATGACACAAAACCATAGCAGACGGCCATCTTGGTGCACTTTTTCTCGCACGAACGGTAGCGACAATCTACCGTACAGTATGCTCTGTCCATGTATAGGAAGTCCTTGGTTTTAATACAGCATTCATTCTAAAAACAGTTTGCGCAGGCAAGCTTCAAGTCTCCATGCTGTTATGCCCGATATGAAAATCTGTAGTAACCAGAATGCAAAAATGCATTGAGGTTTCGATGATACATACATGCTCTTTTCAATAAAATGCTACATTTCTTGTAACAATTGGTGACCCAAAATAGCCTTTGTCTCCACCTGTAAGTGACTGGTTTTTCTTTCATACTGTGCCTTAAGATATTCTGCAAACAAGGTTTTCAGAGTTTGATGCCAGGTGATACCAGATGACCATTGACCTCCACCAAAAACAACAGGTGCAGTACTTTCAACTCACCATAACACATCCACATACTAATTGGGAAATCCATCCAAGTTTCCTACCTGGAGATATCCCATTTTGACAAGTTTTTCAAAGTTTGACCGATCATGACCCCAGATATCCTTTCACATCCACAAAAACTAACCTTATACAGACCATCTTCTCACCATAATTCATTTACATACTAATTTTTCACCTTTCATACCTTGAGCTATCCTAAACAAGGTTTTCTGAGTTTGACCCCTATGACCCCAAATGACCTTTGACCTCTACCAAAATCAATAGGGTTCTTCCTCCCATCATAACGCATCAACACATTAAGTTTGAAATCAATCCAAGCTTCCTACCTTGAGATATAGTGTAAACCAGGATTTCGGGGTGTGACCCCATGTGACCCTAAATGACCTTTGACCTCCACCAAAATAAATCGGGTTCTTTCTTACATCATAACGCATCACCCTATCAAGATTGAAATGAATCCAAGTTTCCTACCATAATGTATCATGTAAACAAGGATTTCAGGTTTTGACCCCATGTGACCCCAAATGACCTTTGACCTTCACGAAAATACATCGGGTTTTTATCTTACATCATAACGCATCAACATATCAAGTATGAAATTGATCCAAGTTTTCTACCATGAGATATCATGTAAACAAGGATTTCAGGGTTTGACCCCATGTGACCCCAAATGGCCTTTGACCTCCACCAAAATCAATAGGGTTCTTCCTTACATCATAACACATCAACATATCAAGTTTGAAGTTAATCCAAGTTTTCTACCATGAGATATCGTGTGAACAAGGATTTCGGGGTTTGACCCGACGTGACCCCAAATGACCTTTGACCTCCACCAAAATCAATGGGGTTCTTCCTGACATCATAATGCATCAACATATCAAGTATGAAATTGATCCAAGTTTCCTACCATGAGATATCATGTAAACAAGGATTTCAGGGTTTGACCCCATGTGACCCCAAATGACCTTTGACCTCCACCAATATCAATAGGGTTCTTCCTCCCATCATAACGCATCAACATATCAAGTATGAAATTGATCCAAGTTTCCTACCATGAGATATCGTGTAAACAGGGATTTCAGGGTTTGACCCCTTGTGACCCCAAATGACCTTTGACCTCCACCAAAATCAATCGGGTTCTTCCTGACATCCTAACGCATCAACATATCAAGTTTGAAATTAATCCAAGTTTCCTACCATGAGATATCGTGTAAACAAGGATTTCAGGGTTTGACCCCATGTGACCCCAAATGACCTTTGACCTCCACCAAAATCAATAGGGTTCTTCCATACATCATAACGCATCAACATATCAAGTATGAAATTGATCCAAGTTTCCTACCATGAGATATCGTGTAAACAGGGATTTCAGGGTTTGACCCCATGTGACCCCAAATGACCTTTGACCTCCACCAAAATCAATCGGGTTCTTCCTGACATCCTAACGCATCAACATATCAAGTTTGAAATTAATCCAAGTTTCCTACCATGAGATATCGTGTAAACAAGGATTTCAGGGTTTGACCCCATGTGACCCCAAATGACCTTTGACCTCCACCAAAATCAATAGGGTTCTTCCATACATCATAACGCATCAACATATCAGGTATGAAATTGATCCAAGTTTCCCACCATGAGATATCGTGTAAACAAGGATTTCGGGGTTTGACCCCATGTGACCCCAAATGACCTTTGACCTCCACCAAAATCAATAGGGTTCTTCCTGACATCCTAATGCATCAACATATCAAGTTTGAAATTAATCCAAGTTTTCTACCATGAGATATCGTGTAAACAAGGATTTCGGGGTTTGACCCCAAATGACCTTTGACCTCCACCAAAATCAATAGGGTTCTTCCTTACATCATAACGCATCAACATATCAAGTTTGAAATTAATCCAAGTTTCCTGTCTTGAGATATTGTGTAAACAAGGATTTTGGTTTTTGACCCCTGTGACCCCAGATGACCTTTGACCTCAACCAAAATAAATAGGGTTCTTCCTCTCAGTATGGGGTATCTGTGTATCAAGTTTGAGAACTGTCAGATCTTCCCTTCTCAAGATATCGTGTAAACAAGCAAAGTGTCACAAACACACACACACGCACACGCACACATACACACACACACACACATACACACGCACATACACACATACATACACACACACGCCATCATGAATGCATAGGTTTCTCTTTTCATCGAAACCAAAAACCACTGAGCAACGGTCTTTTGATGTCAACAATGCTGAGCAAAGTACTGCTGTACTAGATAATGGCGCTTTGATCAAGTCCGCCTGGTCGCACCAGCTCATCTCTTATCAGATATTGTTCTCACCAAGACAAAGGGCTGTTCTTTGGCAAACTGATGCAGCAAAGCTCCTTACTGATTGCCAAGTAAACTGTAGGCCAATTAATTAGGATCATCAAAATGAAAGCTTATGCTTTATTAGACAGTTTTGTGAAGACAAGCATAAAGTGAAAACTCAGTGTTCTTTGGAGAGAACACGTCATGTCAAGACAACCATTGCACCATGTATCACCATGCGTGGTGGAACACACAGTAAAAATGCATTCAGCTGTTAATATGGAATATTTTGAGAACGCTTTTACAATGCAACTACTTGAAATGTTCCATTTCATATTTCATTTCATATATTTGTTTCACCACTCAAGTATATACAATGACATAGTTCAACAAAATTACAGAAGATAAAATGAGAGTGGAAGGAAGTGCAACTAAAAGCCGAAGGCTTGTTGAGAGTGCACTCCCTAAAAGGAAAACAAGGAAAAAAGAAAAAAAACTTAACTATCCAACAACAAACGAAAATTACATAAACCATCCCATGTTAGGCAGTTCTTTTATTTTTAATCGTTTTCACCAGCCGTCAAAAGTTAATAGTAGCCTATTTTGGTGTCGGAACTAAAGCAGTACCAGTGTGGAAATTCCATGGATTTTCTATAAACATGGACAGAGTATTATGAAAAGGAATCGCCAGATTGAACGAGTCCATGAGACGAAGTTCGATTAAGATTCTATAAAGTCATTACATAAACAGAGGGATTGCATTATGGTGAGGTAGAATTGGTTGCCTCCATTTGAGCCTGTGAAAGGTTTTTCAAGATGGCCACTGTAAGGCTGATAGAACTATATAGCCCCTTATCACCCAAAATAATGATATGTACAGTTATTGGTTCCTTTGTGTAATACTGCATTACAATGTGAAAGAACATCATTTATATATTTGTTTCTTGTTTAATTCCTTTCCTTTCCTATAGTGTTGACCATGTTATTATGAATAATTGGCTAAGCACATTCACTGTCAAAGACTGTGTGAACTATTTAGTTTAGCTCTGTCATTTGTTCGTTCAATCAAGGAGGTCCTAGAACCTCCTTGGTTCAATTAATGGATCAATGGATTGATGAGAATGTGGAATGTGTCATATGTATGACAACTAGATAAAAAAGGTTTAAATACAGTGTCAAATATGGCTTAAGTTCAGTTTCAAATACTGTTCAAATACAGTGAAAGTCATTTCCTATAGTCACCCCTTACAACAGGCAGGAAATATTGTGGGCACATTCTACAAACCCTTGTTTATGGATGAGATTTTCTAAAATTTAGTTTAGTTTGATCTTTCTTACCTTTCTCATCACAGATAAAATTCCAGATTTCTCAGTGGTTGCCAACTTTCAACCTCTGTGTGCGAAATACCCACATCAGGATTTTGATGCCAAATTTTTTGTGGCTTTGTAAGTATTGCTTTGTTAGAAACATGAACTTCTTATTTTTATTCCTTTTTGGTTCCTTGCGGTAGCAAAGGAACCTATGTAGTCAGGTTGGCGTGTGTGTGTGTGTATGTGTGCGCGTGTGGGTTTGTCTTTGTGTAAAACAGAGGACCTAAACAATAGACATCCAGGTCCTCGGTAGTAAATTCAAAAGATTTCTCAAGTCCTCGGTTGTCTAACAATAGACAGTCTATTGATAAGGTTAGGGTTAAGTAAGCAGACACAATGGAGATAACAATGAAGTCCTCAGTTGTGTGTAAAAACACGACTGTGTGTGTGTATGTGTGTGTGTGTGTGACACTTGCTTCGGTACGCTCTAACTCAACAAGGGAAGGTTGGATGGAACTTGGATTTGGTACATAGATTTGTCATAGGGAGAAGGTGTGCCCTATCGTTTTTGGTGAAGGTCAAAGGTCATTTGGGGTCACCAGAGGTCAAAAACTAAAAACCTTCTCAACACGATATTTCTAGTTAGGAAACTTGGATAGATGTCATACTTGGTGTGTGGATGTGTTATGGTGTAAGGATGAAATTGGATATGTTCGGTGAAGGTCAAGGGGTCATCTGAGGTCACCAGGGGTCAAACACTGAAAAACGTTTTAACACAGTATTTTAAGGTAGAAAGGACAGATTTCAAATCAATCTGTGTTTGGTTAAGGTCAAAGGTCATCAAGGTCACTGGAGGTCAACTGCTGGAAATGTTATTTAGAAAATCTTGTAAGCTAGATAAAGATAGTTTCCATAGATTTTTCATCTCACCTGGTTTTGCATGCTTACACACCCAAACACCTTAGAAATTTGTCCTTCATGTTCGTTCAGTAATGATTCCTTCGGGTTGTACACATATTTTGGATCATTCAAAGTTTTAAGAGGGCAATAACTGAAAAAGGTAGATTTCACTGAGCACAGGTCACTCTGCATTAAACTGGTCTCTCTGCCAGTGGAAGCAATACATGGATTATACAGTATGTCTCTTTAATACTGCTGTGCTCTGTGGGGAAACCCAATCCTCATTCTATTATCACACTTCATTAATCACTTGCTTTCTGCTTTACTGCTGAATAAACCCTGTTTTCTGTGTAGAGGTAGCAAACAGGACAAATGGTAGATTGTTTTAAAGTAATAGCAAGTTTTATTTGAGAGCAGGTAAAAATAACTTGTGAGAGAAGTACAAGGGGTGTTTTTCTCTGACCACATTGTGTATCATTTATTGGTGATAATATCAAGTTTGATTACAAACATAAATACATATGGAAATGAGGTAGTGTTTTTGAAGGATCACCAAGCATTACAAAAGTTGAATGTCAGTAAGGCCACAGAAATTTAATCTTTGATTTCATGTAATATTAGTACTAAAATACCCCTTGTGAAGATGTTACAAACATTGAGTATGAACTTTTGCATAGCTCTATTTCACAGACTGGCTGTACAGTTCTTATAATATCCAGCAAGGAACCACAGTGCCCATTGGGCTCTTGTTTTTTATCACTTCAAATAATTGACACTATGTGATTGCAGGTAACATTTGTGGTGCTGTACCAATTATTAGTGGTACAGTGAAATGTTAGCAATTACTATACTTTACATTTTTAAAGTCTTGGGTATGACCAGGCCAGGAGTCTTAACTCCAGACCTCCCAGCTACAAGCTGGAAGCTCTGACCACTTGACCATACAGTATGACAGTTGGAATGATCTATCACTGCAGTTGGATGTTGTTTGTATGGTGGTACCATACCAAAGGGGAGATTAAAACTGCTACACCTCAAGTCTTAATCGAACCTGGCCTAGGCGAAAGTAACAAGTGGGTTCAGGGGGACAAAAGCTTCAAGGCCCCTGTAAGGTGCAATTTGACCGGTTTTAAAGGGCATTTATTTATGAAAGTTCAAACACTGCTACAAAAGTGCCCTCTCTTAAGTAGGAGTAAGAAACCAAAATATTGACAATTTTTTTTATGGGAAATGAAAGGGGGGGTTTTTACCCACCTTCTTCTGAAAAGGGGGGAACAAACCCTCCCCTCTCTGGCAGAAACTCTGGGTACAGATGATTACATATTACAAAACAATGTGGATACCTTTGATGAATTAATGGTAATCTTGAAAAGATTAACATTGAATGCTGTAGATGTGGAATGTTTCAAAATTTGATATTAAATTATTCTATGAAAAGAAATTTAAGATGTTGTATAGTGTTTGCATTGGAAAATTGCTTTATGGCAATACCAGTGATAGTTAATTCTTAAGTCAGTAGTTTTAAAATAACATAAAAAAAAGCAATTTGCTGCTTATTGCAGCCCTGCTTTCCAGGGTTGGAATATCTTGCCCTCGCTTTCTCCACAAGAAATATTTTCCTTTGTTTTCTTTTGTTACATAGGACAATTATTTCTCTTCATTTTCTTTTTGTATTATTATATAGGACAATATTTAGTATAATTTTTCTGTTGGTGGTTGGGTCTTCCCTCTATCATGCTTGGTATCATTCTCAAGCTTGCCGTCGCAAGTCTAGTTTAAGTTTTCTGGAAGGAAGTCAAGGTTCATCCCACGCAGACACCTCCCCTCTTGTGACATCCCAAGGAGATCAGATCCACATCACACCTGGTGTACCTACGGATTTTGAAGAAAAAGAAGGTCAGTGGAAAATACTTGATAATGAATTCAAAATATCAAAGAAAATTTGTCATGATTTATTCTCATATAATATTAGTGCACACTTTGAGATTTCATTATTAGATCTGAGAGATGTAATTTTTATTTGAAGTGGTTTATTTTTGGCATTTCAGTCAAACAATAATGAAAATGGGAGGAGGTGGGATGAAAATTGGACCTGTCGGTTGAAGTTTGTTGGAAGTCTTTTTCTTTTGACATTGCAAGATTCCTCTGGCACTGCTTTTGTGAGGCAGAAGACTGACTGCATGGTTAAGTGGTTAGAGCATCAGACTTGCAGTTGGGAGGGTGGGAGTTCAAGTCACATTTTCAACAAAAAATGGACTTGAAGCAAGCACATATGAGTTAGTTAGTTAGCTAGATGGAGTTTAACTGCCCAAATCCCAACCAATTGGTTCATTTTGAACAGGCCACAGCCTTTTTTTCCGGTTGTGGCTCATTGGCTTGTTTTCCTTACTCTATTGCCTAGCCAACATATGACATCATATCGTGACAGTAATGGACAATCCTTTGTTTTTCTTCAAACATTACAACCAATTTTCTCCCCACGGGTTTTAGATTATTAAATAGAATGATATTGCATAAGTACATAGCATGAGAACTTATTGAACTTTGCAGGCCCCTCTGGGTCCTATCCCAAATAACTTCAAAGTCAATACACAGTCTGAAAAAACTAAGGGAAAAAAAGCATTCCGTGTAAATGTGACGAAGTGATATATCCTTTGCTGCCCACAAGCTCACTAAGGAACATGAATCTAGTGACTTCATTTACTGATATCTTGAGAAATACATGTCCAATTTGAATGGAAGTTTCACCACACTGTGTAAATTTTGTTCCTCTGTCACATATGAAAATTAAATTTTTGCTTGAACTACCTCTTCAACCAATTGGAACTATAGGGTCTGAATACCTGGCATTATATGTTTTTGTTGTTTTTTATGTGAAATTGTGTAGGGATGAAGTAAAATCTATGATGTCTTATATTTTCAGATCACATGACATCAGATGGCCATGTTCAAGCTGAGAGTGAAGGTATGTTGTCACACAAATCAGTAGACTTCATTCCAAGTTACTTCAATGAAATTTGTCATAGGACAAATAAGTCACCTCAGTTTGAATCAGTAAGGCCCTCCAATTTATCCATATGTTTAGTTTTTTTTAATCATGTGGCAGTATCTTTTAAAATGAAGCAGACTCTTTGCCGGACAATATACTGAAGGTCATTTATCCTGGTCCGATAGAGGTGTCGGGGGGGAGGCTTTGAAATGAAAGTTTTGCAATTGTTTGCATTTGTCCTCATGTCAGTACCATGTGGTAACACCACATTGGTATATGTAAATCAATTGACAAATTAAATTTCACTGAAAATAAATGTAATTACATGTAGCAGTCACATCGAGGTTTTCTGTTTGAAATCATGCTGTGACGTCGCTTCTTGAAAAAGCAACATAGACACCCCAGTACATCAAAGGTGGTATGGGGTGTAACTAATATCTGAGTTTGTTACATGATCTGTGAACTCAAATGAGCTATGCTTTCATTGCGTTCACACTGCGTGAAAAGCAATTAAAACATGCTGGCTGAACTGTTAGCTAACCCCAAATGTTAGGTAACTTTTTGTGTATTGAAACACATCTTTTACTGTCAATCAATAAATCAGATATGAAACTTGACTTAATCAAGTCTGCATGTAGTGGGCTTCTTTTCCTCCCTGAAGTGATAAGAGGTAATCAGGCAGAGAGGAAGAATGTAACAAAAAGTAAGAAGGAACGTTTCATCATGTGCATTTTTGTGGTACCCTTAAATTCACTCTGTCATATGCCATATGCGATTTACAATCTGATATTTCTTCCTCAAAGGTAAAACGTTGACAACTTTCAACAAAATCATCTTCAGTTGGGCTTTACCTCAAAATCTACCAAAGTTGCTATCAGGGAACCAAGCCAAGGGAACTATCTCTTGCCTTCATGGTATCAGAGTACTCAGCATGCTCTGGGTCATTCTGGGCCACACTTTCTCGATGCCTGCTACGATAGGAATTGGTAAGTACCTGCTATTGTGCATATCAATTTTAATGGTGTAATAATCATAATGAAATGGGAAGGTGTAAATGTCATACAAGGGTTCTCTTTATACTCTGTTGCTAAAGGTCAACTCTCAACCCAAAGTACAGTTTTTGTAGTAAACTTATCTACAGAAATTCTGAATTGACACTACTCTTGATTGACATCCCGGCAGAATTTATCATTTCAAAACCTTCAAACTTAGCAGAGAGCAATAATTTCAAAGTGAATATTGAGTAATGGTAATCAAAAATGTACTTAGCCATGAAAGAATATCCTTCTATTTTTTAACATTCTTCAAAGAAAACATGCTTTCCAAATTTATCAAATTCAATTCAGAAGTAAGCTCAGCAGTTATATCATATGAAAATTGTTGTCAGGATTTGTTTATGCTGTAATAGATGTGTGACGTTCTGTTTTCATAAGAATCATTACGGAATATTAGCCTGTAAGGAGGTCTGTCATGGCTACAGCAGCTTCATTACCGAATATTAGCCATAAAGGAGATCCATTAATCATGGCTATACCACAGTTTAGAGGGAAAACTGCGGTTGCCAGTTATAGTACCCGACTCCTGATTCATTACTCAATTAGCTACTTCAGTGAGCAGCAGTTTTGACTACCATTCTGGTACAATAGAAGCCCAACACTTTGGGGTTCAAATTACAACTTATAACAGATTCTGAAATAAGTGATGGCAAAAAGGGGATACAGTGAAGGGCTACATCCCCTTTCAGTTTACTCTGAGATAAAGTTCTGTCAAGTGTCAACCTTCATGGCCATTTTCAAATGCTTAAATGGGCATATAATTGGTACTGAGAACAGTTCTTGAACAGATTCAGCATAGGGTATATGTTTAAATGATGGTTCAAACTCTCCGTACCATTGTTGCTTTTGTTTCAGTAAATCCAGAGACTGGGTTGAACTGGCTCAAACGATATGGTTTTCTCTTCGTATCGAATGCTTTCTTCTCCGTGGACACATTTTTCTTTCTCAGGTATTGTTTATCTTTTGAACCAAATAATAGTAATAGTAAGTCTTATAAAGCACAGAATCCAGAGAAAAACAATGCTCAATGTGCTTTACAGATGCCGAAAAAGGAGAAGTTAGAAACATTGAGAGAAAAGGAAGGTTTTGAGGGACCGTTTAAACTGGTCAAGAGAATCCAAAGGCCTGAGCTTCAGCGGAAGCAAATTCCAAAGGCAGGGCGCGGCATGGTGGAAGGTACGATCCCCAAAGGTCTTTGTACGAGAAATCACGAAACAGAGTGTTAATACATTTCCTGAAATGCTTAAAACTGGTATGCAAATATTCCTGTTACTGTAGATAAGCCAAAGTACCATTATGGTGGCATTATTTCCATTTTATTACTACATTTGTAACTGAACTTTAAAGAATAGCTACAGGGAATAATTTATCTGGTATCGCATCGCAAAATGACAGATTTGCGACACAAATGAAAATAGGTGTAGCAAAATTTGCGATACAGTTCCAGTACTCGGTTTTGTTTGAGAACACTTTAAGAAACGGATCGCAAGCTTGAAATTTTGGAGAAGTCCCAGGATTTAAGAAGCATGCAAACTACTTATTATCATGGTGGAAGAAACACAATAAGAATACTGTCTGTTTTCTAGCCCTGTTCCAGTTTGTTAGCAGTGCATCAAGTTGGTTGAGTGAATGTTTTTGACACACTTTCTGGAGGACCTTATACACTGTACAGCAAAGCAAAGAGCTGATTCAGTCCGATATGGAATTGAAGTCAGTGCCTTGTTTCTGCAGATCCATAAAGAACTATTACAGACAGGACTTTTCATGGAACAATGCAGTCACATTAAGTCAATGTTTAGGTTAAGCTTCAGCATATAACTTAACACCCTATCATAGCGGGGACTAGCATCTGGGCGTGAATCAGAGTACTGCATAAAAGAAGAAAAGTATGACAGTAGAAATTGCTATGCAAATTCTGAAAATTGCTACACAAAATGAAACTTTTATCGCAAAAATGTTATGCAAAATTTCCGTACTAAATTATTCCCTGAGCTATCATTGTCACGAAAATATGAGAAAAAAAGTTTTAGAATTATGACGTAAGTTTGAACAGGACGGGGTAAGTTTAAGACCAGTGCTTATCGAAACAGTTTTCAGACTTTTGAGTAATATTGATGTACTGCAGCTTTATAAATGTGTGAAGAGTAATCCAGTGAAATTTTTTTTGTATTTTCATGCAACAGCAAAATGACATTTTCCATCAAAATAACTTGAAATAAGTCCTTTTTAATTTGGGTAATAAAATCTGACTAAATGCAATGGTAATTGATTGCATTGAGATGTAATAGTCCCAAGCCAGGACACTGCCTCATTTTGGTCTTTTTCATTCCTTTATCAAAGTGGTCTGTTAGTTACATACCTGACACTGAAGATGATGAAAAAAAAGCAAGGAAGGATTCCCTGGCATTGGTTTTATTTTCATCGGTACTGGAGGTAAGTAGGTTTTGTCTGACTGTAAACAGACAGTCCTTGCTATAAAGCATAGTGATCTGCAGACTATCAGTAGCATCAAAGTAATGAATTGCTTTGGAGATGTTATGCACACATGCAATTGTGATCTATCTGTTGGAGAGTTCAAAAGTTTTATTCATGCCTGTGTCTCTTAATCCTCCCTCTGAGCACCTCTTAATCCCTCTTCTGTGCACCTCTTAATCCTCCCCCCCCCCCTCTGGGAACCATGTCTGTGTCTGACTGGTATATACTTGCTTAGCTTTCTATATTTCTCAAGGTCAGGTCTCACATTAATGTAACGTGGGGTTAACAATGGTGTTTTAGGGTTCTATAACCAATTCAACACACAATCATAATAATGGCACTAATACTAGTAAAACATAAATTACAGAAATAACGTTTTCATACACAGCTGTCAAGACAAATAAATTATGCAAATTAGCTAACTACAGAGTATACATATGTTATCACTGACACATTCTTACTTTAAGACCTTACAGTCTATTTCTATCATGCTTAGAAGATGACTAGGCCACTGCTTTGTACTTCTTGTCCTGGTGTTTTTAGTCATGACCTTTTAAGGCACCACAAAGGTCGCCTATTCTGAAATGCTTAGTTAAATCCCAAAGAATAGCTTCCCTTTGTTCAACATTCAAGGTTGCCTGTAACCAAGTGTGGCTTAATATTGAAATACATAATTGGTATAATTTTTTTCATTTCAGACTTACCCCACTTGTAGCCATAACAATGTTGTTTTATGTTTGTATAACTCCTTACTTTGGGCATGGACCATATGCTCAGACTATGGGTGTGAGGCAGTTATGCCCAAAATACTGGTGGACCAACCTATTGTACATAAACAACTTTTATCCTGTGTCTGGAGCAGATATGGTAAGATTGTATGAATTAAATCATTTAATTGTGGTCTTTGTTTACCAATGTGGTCAGTAAAGTAAGCCCTGGTACCACAAAAATGTTAAAGATGAATTTGAAAGAAATAGTTTACCAAAACTAAAAGTAGATGAAAGGAGTTCTTTGATTGTTACTTAAGTGTATCTTCTGTTACTTATCTGTATTTTCAACATGAACCCTCGGAACCCTAAAATTCAGTGGTGAACCCATCACAGAGAGAATATGCAGTAGCTTGAAAGGTCTGTTTTCCAGCTTCAATTTAAGTGACTACATGTTCTAAGTGGTGGAATGGTCTTGTTTACGGCAATATGCACCCGCACCAGTTGTGGGGATGTTTTTATGTTGTGTTACAATGTTTTTCCAAAGAAAATGACCAGTTCAACTGTGGTATATGATGTTTGTATCAATGAATTGATGATTATCATTGTAATTATGAGAGTGATTTTGAAGATGATTGCCAACTGAAAATTCACTTTGAAACCGTGAAGGGTAAAACCCTTTAAACCCCAAAAGATATCAAATGGAGCCCTTTGGTTGATAATGGAAAATGAACGAATTGCAAAGTATATCACAAAATACAAAGGTATTGTTTGCATAAACCAAATCTTTTTGAAACCCATTTGGAACACCCCTTCCCTTTGGTAAATGGGAATTGGGCAAAGTTTCGCAAGGGGAATTTTCTACCTTGGAATCAAAGAGTGAAGAGACTGATTCTGAGAGGACAGTAAGTGTATGGAAGGTAATTACGAGTGCAAGCAGGGCTCGATTTTCTTGGTTGTCCGATTGTCTGGGACAACTAGAATTTCACATGGACAACCAAAACTTAAAGGTTGGTTGTCCAATGGACAGCCATTTTTCTCTCAGTATACTGCTGACTGATTAACTCTTTCAACTTTTTCCATCATACCATATTTCAGACTTCAAGTGTTTCTATCTCTCAAACATCACATCTTTTTGTTTTTCTAAACCATTAGTACATGAACACAATTACTGTTTTGTGCAAAAAATGTTTTAGACAACCAAATTTCCTTGTGCACGGTTAAAATTAGTGAAATGGTGAAATTTTCTGAAAATCAAGGCCAGGCAAGTATTCATTCTGAGAGAAAGACTAGTAATGTAGACTTACACAGCCTAGTATATTGGGGGAGGGGTTACTAAAGATGGTCATGGTGGCAGTGGTGCAGCAGTTAGGGGAATTTACCAAGGGTGAGTGTCATGAATCCCTCCAAAATTCTAGAGATATAGGGTTACGTGACCCCTTGCATTTCATTGTTCATTAAATAGAACTGTTACAATTATTAAAACGAGATTGGTTGTTAGAAGATAAGCGTACAAACCGCCCCATTCAAAAGGAGCTAGTTAAAGATCTGGTTGGTTGAGACTTCCAGTTTAGAAAAGGAACAAAAGTGCAAAATTGTGCTTTCAGTATCACACAACTAAATAGTTTACCACCATATACCACTTCTTTTCAAAGGTAGTATTCTTTAAATTTGATGCACTGATCAATTATTGCTCTCATACTTTTTATTTACAGTGTATAGGTTGGGTATGGTACCTTGCCAATGATATGCAGTTTTTCATCATCAGCCCAATAATACTGGTACCTCTTTACTTGTGAGTTTAATTTTTCATTATCTTTCATTTTTGTTTGTTTTGTCTTTTGTTTGTTTTTATTTTGTTTGTTTGTTTGTTTAATGTGGGGTTTTTTGCATATTTTTTTCAGTTTCTAAATCTGTTTTCTATAAATTATGTAGTAGCCATTTAATAAATGCAAGATTTTAATGAAAGACTCAGTTTGCTTTTTTCATTCTTAACACCATGACTAACATTCCAGTGCTGGGTCAAGAAATTTGATGCTAAAGAAGTGTTCATGTTCAGAGTTTGAGCCAGAAGAATAGGGTTTTATGCAAGTTATAATTGCCTTGAACATCCATTCCAGGACAATTTCTGTTTTACACTTGATCATTAGTAAACATGAGCTCAACATGGAAATCTTGTGATGTCACGAGAGGAACATGCCATATATGGCTAATGTTATCCTTCTTTTTAACAATCTTCATTTCCAGGCTATTTGTAACATTAGTATGTCCTGAGGGTTTCATTTTGAAAGTGTAAATTGTGTTCTTGAAAATCATCGGTATCAGTTACCAAACCATCAACTATCTGATGAGCAATTATTAGAGATAACTAGACAACCCGTACTTGCAGGCAAGTACAAATCGAAGCCTCTGAAGATGGTAGGAAACAAAGATGAAACGTCCATATACGGTGCCTGATTTTATTATTGAAAACTGAGTGAGATGCAATAAGTTGCAAATAGCTTGCCAGACTCACTTCTTGAGAGCAAAAAATATTCTGCTGCCAAATTTTTATAGTCAACCTGTGAAAGAAGCGTATCTTCCAAGCAGTCAACAGAAAGCTGTGACACGGTTCTAGCGCATATTTGACCATTTGAGCATGCGCAGTCAAAGCCGAGACTGCTAGAGTAAATTTATGTGAAAGATTTGCGTGTTAAACAAACGGACATTTTCAAAAGAGTTGTCGTTGCTTCAAAAGCAGTCTTAGACTGCGCAGCGGCGTTCAAGTCAGTACGTCAGCATAACAGTCAGTCAGTCATTCGACCACAGTGTACTTAACGGCAAGGCACTGAAGTCAGACGGTATTGAAGTACAGGTAAGCAGTATATGTTTTGTTTGCGTTCCCATTCCTATACGTGTACATCCATAATGAACATATATGCTTGATGACGGATGGATTTTGAAAAATTCTGCAATTCGCGTGCCTAGCAGTTCGCTTGGCCAATAATTTAATGTTGTACTTGTGCGCAGGAGAACCTATATCAAACCCTGCAAGCAGGTGAAAAACTCTTTTTCATGCGTAGCGGTTCGTTTTGGCAATACGTTCATGCGGAATTTGTGTGCAGGAGAAGGTATATCGAGTCGCATAAGCAGACGAAAAAGCATGTGACAAGTAGAGCAATCCCTACAATCAAAGCTGTAGGCTTCAATTAATTAATATTGGGTTAACAAAAGAAGTGTCAACACTGTGCAACACTCTACATCATTATTTTTGCATAAGCACAAGTTGCTTCAAAAACATTCAAACTTTCAAGAGGATTTTGGGAATCATAAAAGATGTTGACACAATTCCAACAGATTTTTCCTTAGAAAATTTTCAATTTCCTAGGATCCAGGTGAAGTCGGCATTTTGTTGTCATGTCACACTACCTTTAAAAGGTGTTTCTTCATGACTTTTTTCAGTAGGACTTAAGTTATACTGTAAGAATACTGAGAAGAGATGTGTATTCATAAGAATATGAGCATAGTAAAGTTGATAAACATTGTCCTTCTTATGGGGAATATTACAAACAATGGCAGTGCATTCCATATTTGAAATCGTTCAGTATGACTGTAGGCTTAGAATCAAACCACAGACTTTCCTAGTGAAAGTTGTATGCTCTACCAACTAGACTACATACCCATGGAGTTAAATAAGACGTACTGAATGTATTAAAAGGTGTTTTCACCTGACTTTTAGTAAGAATTATGTTACATTGTAAGAATGCAGTGTTTGCATATTTATTCATTAATAATGGACCTTATGCATTAAAGACATACTGACGTCATCCATGAGGGCAAAGCAATGAAACTCATGGCCACACGCATAAATATACGCCATGCACGTGTAGCAGACAATGGGGGTATTCGACTGGTTGACAAATCAGCTGTCTGCCTTTGTCTGTGTTGGTTTGTTTTGCCCCCAAAGGAGGGTGTATATTTTGCTCTGTGACATCATATGCACATGGTCTATATGAGCATAGTAAAGTTGATTAACATTACACTTCTAAAACAGATCTATCTATTCATCTATGAGAGGTTTATAGGTATGAGAGGATGAAAACTAGCAAAACCAGAAAAAAAAAACAGTGTCATGTTAATCAAAAATCCTCTCTAAAATCATTTAATTTTTCAGTTTGGATATTATTGATTGTGATTTATTACTGATTATTACCTTTTCAGCATTCCATGGCTGGGCCTATCACTAATAGCAGTGTTGTGTGCAGCTAGCATGTGTACCATTGGCATTCTTGTAGCAGTCTATGATTTCCCAGCAGCCTCTTTGCAATTACAGTAGGTGTTACTCTTTTCGATATACTTGTTATGCCACCTTTTTAAGCTAATTATCACTTCATGAATATGCATCAGATGTACATGCAACAAAAACCAACCAAACCAAGGTTTGTACAGGTCCTCGAAATTAAGGAAAGTCAGGCAAAATTGATATTTGAATTTCCATGAAAGTCAAGTCAAGGAAAGCTCAAAAAAGCCCTTCTAAACAAGGTAACATAATGTTATGTTAGTGGATACATTGCCACAGATTTCTTTTGCCTTTTATAATTGAATGTCCTATTTGTCCTTAAAATTTGATACTATTGGGATTGTTTGAATATTTTTTACTATAGATCTTGCATAACCCTACACCATATAAAGTGTATAGCCAACAACGTCCCTAAACATTCCCTGCTTCAGCATCAAAATTATAAATAAGTTAAACGTAATGTCAAAATGATTTTCTGCACTGACTTCACATGTTTTCCATAATGCATTATATCTCAAGAGAAAATGGCATCATGCACTTCCAAATGCTATATGCTACTGAGATGCAGTTTTTACATCCTGAAAGAGAAAATTTTCCTGTACATTTTAAGGTCTCAGTGAATTAAACTTGTGAGAAATTCCCCAAAAGTTTCACAAACACCCTTTGGAGGACTTTGTATCCAAAGGGTTCCTTATGATTGTTGCTGGATATGGGACAAATCTCAAAGGGAATTTCCAAAGTACCCTTTGCATCAACCAAACCCTTTTGAAACCCCTTTAGAAACATTTGGAACCCATAGAAACCCAGGCTAGGTTAGATGGTGTTTTACGGCCCAAATTCCAACCAATTGGTTCAAGTCGAGCTGGCCTTGCCTTTTTTCCAGTTGTTGCTCACTGGCTTGTTTTCCCTACTCCATTACTTATACTGAGCACCAAGTGCAATGGCAGTAGGTTCTCTGTTTTTAAAGTCTATGTATGACCCGACCAGGACCCAAACTCCTGACCTACCAACTGCAAGTCTGTCTGATGCTCTAACCACTTGACCATGCAGTTGGTCAAAATCCCTTTGGGACCCTTTGTCCAATTTCCATTTGGTTAATTGGAAAAAGGTATGTCATAGTAAAGGAAATTTTCTGCTGTGTCACCAAAGCAGCTGCATTAATTTGAAATTAGACGTCCTTGCTTTTTAGATGTCTAAGATTAACAATAGCTAATTATGTGATTCAGAATGTGGGGGCCGTTAAAGTTTCTATTCTTCATTCCACAGATTGCAGGCTGAAGCTCAAGCTAGTTTCTCAGATGTTATTTACATGAAGCCATACTGCCGTATAACTCCCTATCTGGTTGGAATGTTACTAGGCTATATTTTGTACAAGTATCCCCCTAAATCAATTAGGTTGCATTGGGTAAGTTAGCTTTTGTTGAAATTCATGTTTAAAGCAATGTTTAGCCTTCAAAAAGGACAGCTCATGTTGAGAATTTGGATCAGATATTTGATGCCTTGAAGAAACAGGCAAGGAATCTATGTGATGTTGATGTCATGTGTATGTGCACGTGTTTATTGAGGTAGCCATCCTATATGAGCTCTGTTTTGTGTAAACTCATATGAGGCCCATTTAAATTTGTACCCAAGATTAATGAGGGCCCCATTTGGGTAGCCCACATGTATGAGGGATATTGTAGGGCCGGCCCATATTTCCCCACATATCAGTTGTGTACATCTGACTTACATCTATCCTATATAGGTCATATGGGTCATGTGGGCTAACCCATGTGTTCTACTTATTTATCCCAGGTGCAAAATCATATTATCCCATGTGAGCTAAGAAATGGGGTACCATGTGGAAATGTGCTATGGATATACATTATGTATATGTAAACCTGACATCTCAAGAAGGGTAAATCTCAATGATCTTATATTTGGTGTGTAAGTTTTCCATATTCAATAGGCAAGCCCCATTTTCTTTTTTTTTTAGGGGGGGGGAGGGGGGTGAGTCAAAGTTATTTTGAGGTCACCATGGGTCAAAACACCAAAACTTTGTAAAGATATGATTTCTCCAGGACAAGTCACAGGGATTTTGTACTTAAGCATGGAGATTGTCCGTATTGTTTTTGGTGAAAGTCAAAGGTCATGTGGGGTCACTAGAAGTCAAATGGTAAATAACTTGGAAATTGCTCATAAACATGATATGTCTAGAAGGGTAACAGTGACTTATCCTTACATATACTGTAGTATATGCATTGCCCACATTGAGGAGAGGAACCCTCAGTTTTCTCCCACACTTCGGTTTTTCACCTCTTGACTACAATAGGCCTTTCCCTTGCCAAATCCCAAACACACCGAGGATCCCCAAAAATAAAATGTAGCGGTCCAAAAGTGACCCCAGGTCACCTCCACTACTCTTGGCGCTCATACTTTCCCTCCAATGTTTTCCTCGGTGCCTACCCAAGCACACGTACTTGCAAACCTTTTAAAAATTATTTTCTTCGTGGTCTCCTCTTATCGTAAGTTTGTCGTCTAGAAGTGTAATTGGTAGAATATTTCGACCTTCTTGATTCCTTACTGTGGTTTTTCGACAGTTTTAGAGCTCTTCTGTCACCTGTCAGATCTCTGAGCTATCGTTCTTCTGTTTCATTAGCGAAGTAGCCTAACGTTATCGTTAACGTTAACGTTAGCCTAACGTTAACGTTAGTTAGGCTGCTAGCCTACGGATAGTTCTGCCGTACGGTAGTGTTATGCTATCCTTCGTTTCGTGCTATCTGTCACCTGTCAGTTTTAACTTAGCACGAATTCTTAAGTGGGGTACCGTCTGTCACCTGTCAGAAATCACGGTACTTGCGGGCTTTTCCCCTTCTGTCACCTGTCAGTTTTATGGGGTAGCCTAAGCCTAGGCTAGCCTACACAACCGTAGCCTAGCCTAGCCTAAGTCAGTGTTTGCATTCGGTTTCGAAGTGTAAATTAACATCAATCCTACTTGTATCCTTCCATAAGCATAACTAGGCTACTTACAGTAGGTGCAGCCTTGCTTATATTATAACTACCCAGCCAAGGCCGAGCCTAGCCTAGGTTAGGCTAGTTGCACCATGGGTTTTGATAATGCAAGGTCAAGTGTAAGTGACCCTATTGAAGGGTAGCTCGGAACAAGAGAATGTGACCTCAAAACCTAAGACTAGGCCTACCTCCTCGAAAAAGGGGGATCAGGTGAAGATTTAACTTCTTCTGGGCCATCGAGCTCAGGTTCTCAAACCGCTAAGAAACCTAACGTTAAGTCAAGTCCTCCTGACTCAGAGCAAATTAAGATGATTCAGACTGAGATACAGTCTCAGCTTAGCCCCTTGGTAGCAAAACTGGATTTGTTACTCTCTGATCGCCCAGCTCCTGACCCACCAAAGGAACAAGATTCAGGTAGCTGTTTAGAAGTTGAGACTCTGGAAGTAAGGGCACCAGAGCAGGACTCCCTTTACGGGTCCCCTCCTCGGGATTCAGATAGACAGAATTGGAGGCTTTCTAGTGAGAAATGTGGTGTAGAGGATTTTATGAGTGCTAGGGACACCCCATCTTTTTCTGAGGAGTGTTCCGTGACAAGGGATTCAACCTCCGCTGATGAGGTTCCGGCATCCTTCTTTGAGTTAATTGAAGGCATTAGGAATCATCTTAACAATTCTGCAGAGGAGGCGCCCCACTTCTGAAACAAAATCTTTTTTAGGGGATGCCTTCTCAAGTGTTGTCCAAGGGGTTCCAAAATTGGTACCAGTACTCCCTATGGACGGAGTTTTATCCTCTAAATGGAAGGAAGTTTTCAGCATCCCTACCCAAACTCCCTACAGGGAGGGCTAAGCATAATTCTTTGTACCGCTGGGGTGAAGAGGACTTCAATATGTTCGAAAAGGTTACTAAATTAGACCCTGAGGTTGAAGCCTTCATGGCTTCTTCTTAAGGCCCCCCTAAACTAAGGGCAGACCTAGCGGTCATGGATGATTACTGGCAGAAAGCGGACATAAGTATCCGCCACTTACAGAGAGTAACTTCTCACAGTTCCCTGCTCCTCTCCTTACTGGGGAGAGGCCTTCAGGGTGAGATTTCAGTAGGGGATGAATTCCCTAAACAAACCTTAGAAACCTTGGCTACCTGTCTGGTAGATATCTCTGATTTGGCAGTGAGAGTCTCAGCTCGTTCCATATTGGCACGAAGAAAGGTCTACCTTAATGCTATGAATTTGGCAAGCTCTAGCACTAAAAAGAGCTGCTGAAGTTACTCCTACAGGGTCCACACCTTTTTCAGGGGGAGTTTCAAAAAAAAAAAGATATCACATAATGCATCAAAGATTCTGCGGGATGCTAGGACAGCAGCAGCAGAGTTAAACCGCTCTACTCCTAAGATTTATCCCTCACAAGGCACCCATAGCATGCTCCGTTTTCACACATACCCTAGGTCCTCATCAAGGGATGCTAGAAGTCATTTTGGGAGTCCCTCAGGGGGCACCCCTAGAAAGGGAGTATTGTCACAGTCTCGGTCAAGAGTGCGGTCCTTTCGTCCCTCCAGGGGATTTAGAGGGAGACCGGAATTCTTACGATTGGAAGCAGCTGGGGATAAGAAGGGGGTCAGATCTCCCAGTAGGAGGAAGGCAAAAATTTTTCCTGAATCACTGGCACTCAATAACAAGCAACCGTTGGGTGTTGAGAATTGTGGGACAAGGGTACAAAATTGACTTCAGAAGGGTCCCACCCTCCTCCAGGGGCAAGGAGACTCCCCTACCACTCAACAAGCTCAAGGCTCAAGCAATGGTAGAGGAGGTGCAATCTCTGGTAAAAAAGTGGGCAATAGAAGTGGTAAAGGGAAGTGTACCCCGGAAAGTCCACTTCAAAATGGAGACACTGAGATCAATTTAAGGACTCTCAGACCAGGAGATTGGGTAGCATCGATAGATCTACACGATGCATACTTGCACATACCCATCCATCCAAATTCCCAAAAGTACCTCAGGTTCGGATTGCAAGGGGTAGATTACCAGTTCACTGCCCTACCTTTTGGTCTAACATGTGCGCCCAGAGTGTTTACAAAAATCTTAACCGTAGTTTTAGCCTTCCTCCGCTCCTGGGGAATCCACGTCTTCGCATATTTAGACGATTGGCTAGTAAGAGCAAGAAGTGCTGCCAGGTTGACACAAGATTTAAAGGTCGTAAGCAAATTACTGGCAGACTTAGGTTTTCTCATCAATTTTGAAAAATCTCAACCAAATCCAACACAAAGAATCATATTTCTGGGAGCAGAATTCAATCTAGCTCAGGGGAGGGTACTCCCATCCCAAGCACGCATATCATATCTACACCAACTGGTAGAATTAGTGTACAAGGTGCAGCACATTCAGGTGATATACCTACTGCACGTGTTAGGTCTCATGGCATCATGCATAGAACTAAGACCGTGGGCACGTCTCCACATGAGACCCATACAATTATATCTTCTGGCTCATTGGAGACTGGCTTCAAGAGACCTATTTCATAGAATCCCAGTAAGAACCCCTCTGTTACAGCATCTGAAGTGGTGGACCATACCAGAAAATGTATTCAAATGCGTGCCCCTAGAATTACCACAAAATCAAGTATCAATTCAAACAAATGCATCCAAAACAGGTTGGGGAGCATTTTGTCAGGGTCAAAGAACATCAGGGGTGTGGGCTCCAGGTCAGGCAAAAGCCCACAAAAACATCCTAGAATTAATGCAGTCCTTCTAGGTTTTCAAGGACTGCCTGTCGGGCAAGACAGTTTTAGTTTACACCGACAATTCAACAGTAGTCACATACATCAACAAGCAGGGGGGCACAAGATCCCCGCAGTTGTGCTATCTAGCGTGGGACCTCTTCCACTGGTGCATGGATCAGAATATTCAGGTTCATGCAGCACATATAGCAGGGAAGAACAATATAATTGCAGACTCCCTGTCCAGGGGGACTGTGTGTCCAACAGAGTGGACACTCAACCAGGAAGTGGCAAACAAAATTTTTCAACATCTGGGACAGCCCAGCATAGATCTTTTTGCGACTTGTCTGAACAACAAACTTCCAAGGTACATGATCTTGCTACCAGATACACAAGCAGTGGGGAGAGATGCCTTAGCGGCACAGTGGTCAGGCATGACAGCGTATGCCTTCCCACCATTCTCACTGGTTCCAGCAGTGCTGGAGAAAATAGTGAGGGAGGACTGTGTAGTAATCCTCAAAGCCCCCTATGGCAGAGACAGAGTTGGTTTCCACTCCTCCTAGAACTCCTGATCGATTACCCAGTGAAACTTCCTAGGTCCAAGAAACTACTTTTCCAACCTCACAGTCTGGTATTTCATCAGAAACTAGAAACTTACAACTTAGTTGCTTGGAAACTGTCAAAAAGAGTTTCATTAAGAAAGGATTTTCTGGCAAGACTGAGTGCAGACGCCCATCCACCTATAGGACCTATGACTACCGCCTTCGGGTATACAATTCCTGGGCGGAGGGATCGATCGATCCCTTGTCTGCAACTGTAGGAGAAGTGGCTGAATTCTTGGAGTACCTTTTTTATGGTTAAGAATTTAAAGCCTAGAACAATAGCTGGATATAGAGCCGCTATTTCAGTGGTTCACCCCGGCTGGGGAGGAGTTTTAGGTTGGCGTTTGTCAGGAGCTGGAACAATTACTAAAAGCGTTTTTTAATCAGAAACCCCCAGAAAGGCATCTTGCTCCTTCCTGGGACTTTTCACTTGTTTTAGATTACCTCACAAAAGAGCCCATTGAACCTCTAGTTGGAGCTTCTCTTAAGCATTTAACCCTTAAGACAGTATTCCTATTAGCTGCGCCCTCAGGCCGTAGAAGGTCTGACATTCCTGCCTTAACTGTAAAGGAGAATCGCATAAGATGGGGTAGGGATGAGGTGACTCTAATCCCATACCCTGGGTACTTGGCCAAAAATGAATCGTTAAATTATTTGGCAAAAAAAAAAAAAAAAACATATCATTACCTCGTATGGGGGTGTTTTCTGCAGAACCAGAGGACAAGCTGCTATGTCCGTACAGGACACTTAAGCACTATATTAAGAAAACTAAGGATGTAAGAGGAGACCATGATAGACTTTTGCTCACATATCTGAGGGGCAAGCATCACCCAGCCTCTACCACATCCATTTCTCATTGGAGCATTTCTGTGATTATGGAGGCTTACATGGCTCAGGCCAAGGTACCAGGTGGTCGTGTCAAGGCACATGATGTACGGGGAATATCAGCCCCTTGGGCAAGTAGCCAGGGGATGCCTATCTCAGAGGTGATGAAGGCAGCTTCGTTGGTCTCAGTATCCACATTCACAGCTTTTTATATGAAGGACCTTCTAGAGGGGAACACCACCTTTGCAAAGAAGGTTCTGAATTCAAGATTAACCCAATAACTGTGAGTTGTATGGACATCTTGCTGTAGTTTTGTCCACTCAGATCCCCTCGCCTAGAAATCTTTGTACTCTAGGCCTATTGTAGTCAAGAGGTGAAAAACCGAAGTGTGGGAGAATACTCCCTTCCTAGTGAAGGGGTTTTCTCCTAATGAGGTTTTTCACCTCTTACATCCCACCCTCCTCCCCTCATCTGAGGTTTTTTCCTCGGAAAACATTGGAGGGAAAGTATGAGCGCCAAGAGTAGTGGAGGTGACCTGGGGTCACTTTTGGACCGCTACATTTTATTTTTGGGGATCCTCGGTGTGTTTGGGATTTGGCAAGGGAAAGGCCTATTGTAGTCAAGAGGTGAAAAACCTCATTAGGAGAAAACCCCTTCACTAGGAAGGGAGTATTTTGGTAAAATGTGTGTCAGATAATAAGTTGTTGTCGTACGGGATCTTGATGTGTAGCTCTAGACAAAAATGATTCAGAGAGTTCCAGTTGATTTGCAATGATATTATTCGTTGATTTGAGTTCCAAAAAAGATCAAGTTTAATGTATTCGGCCGGCCTAATATGATTACTAAAATATATACACAAAGTGACTGCATGCTTCTGCTTCGAAGTCTATTGCACAATTGTCCAGCTCGCAGGCTCGGTCCCGGAAACCCTGTGCGAGATCCGAACACCTGCAGTCCCCTCATTGGTCAAAAGTTGTGTAAATGATATAGATGACCAATGAGGAAGCTGCAAAGGGTGAAATTGGCCACACCTTGAAAATATGGGTTACAGTGTGCACATGGAACTAAGGGGATGTAGTATGTCACTTCCACTGTTAACATGTGACGGGAAACAGGAAGGGCCCTGGGAATCTAGAACAAAAGGAAGGGCGAGTTGCTCGTAAAAAACAAGATGGCATCTACTAAAGGTCATGGAGAGTGCACCATACTACATAACATGTAAAACACTTTCAGTTTGAAAAAACAAAACAAACTTACATTTGGTTTTTTGGTTAAAGTATTGTTTCACTTCAGAGGGAGGTGCTTGTTCAGGAATGATAATAATCAGGCCTTGAAGGGCAGTTGTTTTACGATGCTAAGCGACCATGAATGTGGGAGAAGCCGTTGGCTTATAAATTACAACTTCACATAGATTGCTCTTGAATGAAAAACCCACCTTACTTTGACCAGGAATGAACTCCAGGCCTCCTGGTTGCTAAGCTTCATTGCTTCAAATGCCACCGCCTTTATCCACTCGGCCATAGCACTGGAATGCAAGGTGCTTTAATGGTTACCAGGTCCGTTTATACATTTTAGTATTTTGAGGGAGCTGAGACACAAACAAAAATTGTCTCTGTTTCACAAGCTATTGAAATTTTTTTCTGTTAAACAGTAGTCAAGACACATGGGGACTATAAAAGTAGTTACAAAATTATTACTTTTTACAATAAGTCATGAAAGGATAAACAGAAATATAAGGAAATGATGAGATACAAAACACTACAGTTTTACCCATGGTCATGCTGCAATGATTTTGGATTGGATTCCAGTCCAGTTTTCAGGTTTTGTTAAAATCTTCTCCATCTCTGGTCGGAAAGAGCCAACAATTTGTCATCCATCGTGAATATATGATTTGTATGGAAACAAAATGCCAACTGGTTTTTTCATGATGTCACACCAACATACATTTTTCACAGGACAGGGAGGTCCAGTTAAATCTGTCTATTGATGAAACATCTTGAAATAATTAGCATTAATTTAATTTTCAAACTCCTGTGGTACAATTACACAGGCTGGCAAATTTTGTACTCTTTCTGACCAGAAATGGAGAAGACCATAGCAAAAGATCACAAAATCAGATCGGAAATAGTACAAGTGTGACCCTGGCTTTAGGGATATTTATAAACACATAATAGAACATATGTCCATGACATGTCAGGAGCAGGATTCGCGTTTTAGTGCATCTGCGTGTCATAGACGCAAGGTTCTGTCTCTGGACACGCAGTTTATAAATTAGGCTTCTTCCAGTGCATCCCGATAAGTAAGCTTGGACGTAAAGAAATATGGCCTCAGCCAGCATGGATATTCCCTGTTACGAAAAATTCTATGGGCTGATGCATGAGGCTTCCTTTTCAAAAGTTCTGGCTTCAATTCAATCTTTAACTAAAGACGGCTTGGCTCCCCGATATCCCTAGAAAAACACATAAAAACACTGTGCAGTGTGCACCAGGGTTAGCGCTGAGCTCTGAATTTAGTGGGTCCCAGCCTTGGTTTTTGGACCCCTTAAAAGTATGAAACATTAAATTTAAGGGGTCCACCAGGAATTTTAAAGGGTCCAATTCTCCGCCATCTATACTTTTCCTCATGTTCAACCCTATTTTCCCCTGTAGGTAGCCTACTTGAGTTAAATACTACAATGTTTAGGTGCTAAAAGTTTAGTCCATAGTGCTAAGTAAGAGTGAATACAATAATCTCAGAGAAAAAATATGTGACATCAGTGCTTCTGTTTGCTTTCCTAGTAATACTGTAGAGTGAAGGGTGCTGATTCCACAAATTTCAATTTTTTTTTTTTTTTTGTTGTATCGACCGATTATACTATAGCCTAATAGTTAATACCTAATGACCGATTTTTTTATTAAACAATCGGCCCGATGCCGATTACCTATAACAGATTATTAAAAAGAGGGAAATCATGTTTGTCACTTTAGTACGCGCCCGCCCTTGCTTCGTGCATATCGTATCCGTAACCAGTTCAGGATGGAAAATACTGGGAATAGTTCCGTTCGTTTGACGAACGGATATCATTTTTGTAGGCGAAATAGTTTCACTTCAAAATTGGAGATACAAATCAACCCTTAATACAGTACATTCGTTTGCAGTCCATGTCACATGCCTTTGATAATTTAGTTCACAGGCCAACATCATGCTGTCTAGTTTTCATCCCCCAATCATGTCGGAACATTGCATTCTTTTACTATACTGGGTTGTATTTGTGTTAATATACTGTACAGTAGCTACTCTCCCGCTTTAACGAACCCCATGTAAAGCAATCAAAGTAATCTTAGCTGTTCTGTGCACCCGTATAACGTATCTTATGGTTTTTTCCGATATAAATATTCCCGGATATTTTTAGCAGTTCTCGTCCAAAACTTACGTCTTGTTTAAAAAGAATCTGCAACTGAAATGCACGTAAGTCCGATTCCCGAAAAATCCACGCATGCAGAGATTTGTGATGCCGTTTCTAGGTGGATTTAGCGCGGGGCTTGTCCGGCTTTGCTAGCTGGCCGGCATTACAAGCGCGATCGTCGTATATAACACAAACTCAACGGGAAAACTTGTCTCGAGACTGAGTATTTTCACACACTAAATCACATAGGCAAAGGCGCGAGTTGTGATTGGCTGCCTAGAATCAGCGCAATTTAACCAATCACGATGCCGGGGCTAATTTAAATTTTGCAATGGATCTTATGCATATGATGTCACCCAGCAAAACATGATGCTTTGTTTGGCGGTAAAAACGTAAGTCTAGTGCATGCGTGGGCTAAGAAGTTTGCTGCAAGAGACCACGTGCATTACTGTTTTCGTTTGCAATGACGTCATATGGCATTGCTTAAGTCCTGTATTACGGAAGGAATGCTGGGAATGACTTAATTTATGCAAGATAATAACAATCGAACTACACAAGATTCTAGGTGATTAGTGTACAAAACATGCACAGATACGTATGCAAAGCTTGGGGATTTGAAAAATCGGCGAAACACTGCAGCTAGATAGTCTGTACTATGTGTTTTGTGCAGAAAAGTTTGTACAGCAACTTACGCGGCTCCTTCTGCGAGACAGCAAGGAATACACCTTGAGTGCTTTTCTAAATCGAATTCCATTTAATACTACCGCGTTGTGGCGGAAAATGTCAAACGATCAGTCCCATTGCAGGGGTAGGGATCGTTCTTCAATTTAAGTACATTTTCGTCTGTTACGGAAAGTGTTTACAACACGTGGTCAGTCATTTCGTTAAAGTACGTTAGTTTTGTACAGGGATCTGAAGCGATACAACCACACAGTAAAGTCAATGTGTTTTCTGAGAGAGCGTTCGTTCGAACGGTGCACTGTGAATGAAGCAATAAGCCCCGCCCTTTCACAGCGCAGCAAGCGATATTTTTTGCAGGTTGCCTTCTTTGTAGTATAACATCAATACAGTTCCGTTTCAGGTTACGCTGGGGTCATAGCGTTTGGTTCTGACTGTCAGCGAACTCCGTGTTGATATGGGGCATGAGGCCATGTGTATATATGTGCACACTGCACAGTGTTTTTATGTGTTTTTGTAGGGATATCGGGGAGCCAAACTGTCTTTAGTAAAAGATTGAATTGAAACCAGAACTTTTGAAAAGGAAGCCTCGTGCATCAGCTGATAGAATTTTTCGTAACAGGGAATATCCATGCTGGCTGAAGCCAAATTTCTTTGCGTCCAAGCTTACTTCTCTGGACGCGCGGGAAGAAGCCTAATTTATAAACTGTGCGTCCAGAGACAGAACCTTGCGTCTATGACGCGCAGACGCACTAAAACGCGAACCCTGGTGTGCACATATATAAACATGGCCTTATGCCCCATATCAGCACGGAGTTCACTGACAGTCAGAACCAAACGCTATGACCCCAGCGTAACCAGATACAGAACTGTATTGATGTAATACTATAAAGAAGGCAACCTGCAAAAATATCGCTTGTTGCGCTGTGAAGGGGCGGGGCTTATTGCATCATTCACAGTGCCTGCACCGTTCGAACGAACGCTCTCTCAGAAAACACATTGACTTAACTGTGTAGTTTTATCGCTTCAGATCCCTGTACAAAACTAACGAGTAACGTACCGTACTTTAACGAAATGACTGACCACGTGTTGTAAACACTTTCCGTGACATACGAAAATGTACTTAAATCAAAGAACGATCCCTACCCCTACCCTACCCCTGATATTTTCCGCCACAACGCGGTAGTATTAAATGGAATTCAATTTAGAAGAGCACTCAAGGTGTATTCCTTGCTGTCTCTGGAAAGAGCCGCGTAAGTTGCTGTACAAACTGTTCTGCACAAAACACATAGTACAGACTATCTAGCTGCAGTGTTTTGCCGATTTTTCAAATCCCCAAGCTTTGCATACATATCTGTGCACGTTTTGTGCACTAACCACCTAGAATCTTTTGTAGTTCGGTGGTTATTATCTTGCATAAATTAAGTCATTCCCAGCATTCCTTCCGTAATGACGTCATTGCAAACGAAAACAGTGATGCACGTGGTCTCTTGCAGCAAACATCTTAGCCCACAAATGCACTAGACTTACGTTTTTACGTTGATTCTAAGCAGCCAATCACAACTCGTGCCTTAGCCTATGTGATTTAGTGTGTGAAAATACTCAGTCTCGAGACAAGTTTTCCTGTTGAGTTTGTGTTATATACGACGGTCGCGCTCATAATGCCGGCTGGCTAGCAAAGCCGGACAAGCCTCGTGCTAAATTCACCTAGAAACGGCATCACAAATCTCTGCGTGCGTTGATTTTTCAGGGATTGGACTTAAGTGCATTTCAGTTGCAGATTCTTTTTAAACAAGACGTAAGTTTTGGACGAGGAACTGCTAAAAATATCCAGGGATATTTATATCGGAAAGAAACCATAAGATACGTTAAACGGGTGCCCAGAACTCCTAAGATTATCATGATTGCTTTACATGGGGTTCGTTAAAGCCGGAGAGTAGCTACTGTACAGTATATCAACACAACTACAACCCAGTACAGTAAAAGAATGCAATGTTCCAACATGATTGGGGGATGAAAACTAGACAGAGCATGATGTTGGCCTTTGAACTAAATTATCAAAGGGCATGTGACATGGACTGCAAACAAAAATGATATCCTGTTCATGAAACGAACGGAACTATTCCCAGTATTTTCCATCCTGAATTGGTTATGGTAGGCCTAATATGATATGCACGAAGCAAGGGCGGGCGCATACTAAAGTGACAAACGTAATTTCCCTCTTTGTAATAATCTGTTATAGGTAATCGCCATCGGGCCGATTGTTTAATTAAATAATCGGTAATCGGGCATTACCTATTATAGAATAAGCAGTCTACACTAAAAAAATAATGAAATCTATGGAATCAGCACCCTTCACTCTACAGTATTACCAGGAAAGCAAACAGAAACATTGATGTCACATATTTTTTCTCTGAGATTATTGTATTCACTCTTACTTAGCACTATGGACTAAACTTTCAGCACCTAAACATTGTAGTATTTAACTCAAGTACCTCCAGGGGAAAATAGAGTTGAACTTGAGAAAAAGTATATATGGCAGGAGAATTGGACCCTTTAAAATTCCTGGTGGACCCCTTAAATTTAATGTTTCATACTTTTAAGGGGTCCAAAAACCAAGGCTGGGACCCACTAAATTCAGAGCTCAGCGCTACCCCTGGTCAGGAGCAAACCCTCAAAAATCAGATTATCTGACAATCTGACTTTCAAACAAATAATTAAATAGAAAGTTGATAGTTTGAAAGAATAGTTTTGTTTCACTGAATGGCTCATTGCGGGAGATTCAGGGGACTATAGAAAGAGAATGTAGAAATTGTGATGTTTAATACTTTGAAATAGCTTGGTGACAGGGATCAATAAAGAGTGAGAGCAGTCACCCAAATTTATTTTGAAACAACAACAAAAGCTCACAATTTTCTTCTTATTTCTTTTCAAAGTATTCTCTGTAATATTTTAGGATTTCAATATAGCATGTTTAGGTAAACCAACCAGCAGTTACTTATGGGTAAATTTCAGATAAGAGGAAAAAAATATTGTCACATGACTCTCAAGAGCCAATCATGAAACAGGACAGTCTACTGCACTTCTTCAACTTTGGGTGACTGCTCTTGCCCTTTAATGAAAAGAGAACTCAGTCAACATTGTAGAGAAATGCATAAGGTGTGATTTTTAGGTCTCTCAGTCAATATTCTTGTGTAATTCAAGAAATGGGCCAAATTTGACATATTTCAAAAAATGGAATAGATAATTTGTATATGAGGAAGATATAAAATAGTAACAGCTATCTAATACTATAATTTGATTTTTCTGTTTTTTCCAACAGGTGGTTGCTCTACTTGGCTGGGTAATAGCTTGTGGCATTGGTTATGCTTGTGTCTATTCAGTGTATGGCAATTACAATGGAAGGCCATGGCCCACGGCTGGCAATGTAGTCTATGAGATGTTTTGTCGCTTCGCATGGGGTGTTTTTGTAGCATGGGTGGTCTTTGCATGCTACTATGGTTATGGAGGTAAGATATCCCCAGGAAAAAATTATTTTGTGATGTATGCCTGCCTAGAATTTTCAGCAGGCTGTAGAGGGTACTATTTTTAAATTTATTTATGGGAATTAGGAAAAAAATCTGGGGTTAGATTCTCAAAGAACACTTGCTTAGAAAAGCATTCCTATGTAATACTTCTTCCAAAGCAGATTTTCTTTCCTTATTGCTCACTAGAGAAAAGTAGACAAGAGTTTTATACAAGCTTTGGACTTGCTGAAAGTACAAAAACCTATAGTAAGTTAGTTACCAATAAATAGAGACCCTGTGTCAAGAAGTTATGTATCATGTATTAACTGGGCAACATAATCACACTTTTGTTTTCTTTAAACATTACAATTTATTTTCTCCCCAACAGGAAAGGCTACATGTAGAATTTCCCTGCCTATAAAAACCCTGTCCACACCTTTTTGCTTCAGTGAACGAAGGTCAACAAAAACCAGATAAGAAATTGCCCTACGGCTTGCCTTTCATACTCCCCAAACAGTGGCACATCTGGCTGGTATTATTCACCCTTTGTTCACATCTTCCTATAGCTGCCTCTTATCAAGCTTGTGGTTTCTTGGAGCTTGCTTGAATGAGTTAAGCAGGAAGTCGGGTAAAATTTGATTAACCCACCAAACCTCCCTTTTGGTGGGGACTCAGGTGAAATATCTAATAGGGTAAGAAATTCCTCATGTATCCACCTTCCTTCAAGGTTAACACTAGAGAATAAAAACCCCAAAGAAAAAAACAAAGCATTCCTTGTCAATGTGAGGAAGTAATATAGTTATCATGTAAATACATGTCCAATTTGAACAGAAGTTCCAACAAACTGGGTAGATTTGGTTTGAATTCCCTTTCACTTATGGAAATTCCATTTTTGCTTAAACTTTCCCTCTAAATATTTTGACATATTCAAAAAATGAACACAAACATTAATTTGTCAGCTAGTAAGATGGAGTTTTACGGCCCAGTTTTGTTACACAAAAATTAGTGAATCCTGATGCTGAATGGCTACTTATGGGACATGTAATGAGTGATTTCTATGTCAAATTGGGATTCCTTTTGCTACTTATGAGTACATTGTTTTGATTGTGTGTAGTGGATATACTTCAATTTGATTGTAGGTGAGAAATTATTTTAAGGAGATACTATTCTTAGGTAACACAACTAATTCCTGGTGACAAAACGACTTATTGATTCATTTTGTATCTTTAACCTGTATGTATGTGTGACACTTTTTGTGAGTAAACTCAGTATATAAAGAAGGGCACCATGAATTTCCCCTGACTTGCATTGTGGATATCCTTATTTTGTAACCCATTTCCTTTGGTTGAGACAAGGTCTGATTGCGCCTACTGTCATAAGATCAAACCCTGTTGTCTTGGATTCTCTCTAAATCTGGAAACGTCAGTGAATCTCAAACATTGTATGTGGATACCCTAAGTTGAGTAGTAGAATCTTGACTTTTCATGGAAGCCAGAGTTCATGTACATTATTCTGAGGTTAAGTGGTGAAAATCATGAAAACTACTTGCCAGTGTGGTACCCTATGAAGGGCAAGTAATAGAAATCAGGAATTTCATACTAAGAATGAGGAAGGCCAAGTGGGTAGAGCTTCCCACCTGCAGCTGGGAGGTCAGGAGTTTGAATTCTGGTCAATTCATACGGAAGACTTTAAAAATGGAATCTACTACCCTTGTGCTTGGTGCTCAGCATCAGCAATGGAGTAGGGAAAACAAGCTAGTGAGCCACACAACTGGGAAAAAGCTGTGGCCGACTCAACTTGCCAATTGGTTAAAACTTGGGCAGTACAACTTTACCTTGCTTACTAACAAAATTGACATGTGGATTGATTGTCCCTATCCATGTCTATTGAGTTGATGTTCCCTGAAGTTTTTGTCAGAGGCATTGTGTTCATTGATCCACTGCCGCATTGTTGTCAATGGTGCAATAAAATTTTGTCTCACAATTTTTCATCTATAAACTCTATACCTGTCAAAAGATTTTAAAAAATCACCTCAAATATAGTCACAATTACTATCATGGGTTCAATTTGACCTGGAAAATCATCAGTTTGTTATGGCACACATTGAAGTTCCTCCCCCCCCCCCCTCCTGCAAGATTAGGCCCCCAAAGTTTATTTTTTCACATCAACCTTGGCCAGGGGTGAAATATCTTTAATATCACCAGGGCCAGAACATTGAAACCTTGTAAATTGGGTCATAAAACCTCATCTAAGTAACTTACAAATTCATGAAACATATTTAAAAATCAAAGTGCTAAACTTACAATTCCAGGGCAAGAATCACAAAGCCTCTCTAGTTTCAGAGTTGAATTGCAAACTTCTGTTCCTCAAGATTTTTAGTTGGTTACCATAAAGGAAAGTTAATGTTCACTTTTTTCTTTCAAGTAGTCTTATTGTCTCCCAAACTTTTGATGTCACTGTGTATTTTGTTTAGATGTCAACAAAACCCAGAAAATGATATTTTATAAGTCCCGCATGTTTCTATTTCTCCCACCAGGCTGGGTAAATGCATTCCTCGGTCATCCTGCCTGGGCACCACTAGGTAGACTCACCTACTCGGCATACCTTTTACATCCCATTGTAATTTATATCTTTATAGCTCATCAAGGGACAGCACTTTACCTTTCTCTTGGACTCACAGTAAGTGAAAAGGATTTCTGCTTTTTTAGGTAGGATTATATAAAGAGATCCATTTCAACAGACCTGTTATAATTTTTGCCATGTCATAATTTTAGTGAAATCAAAGCATGAAAACAAAGCATTTACCCCAAGCTTGCACAAGCCCTGAGATATTTAACTCCATTCTTCCACAACAATATTTTGATTTAGAAGACGCAAAAGAAATAAAAATTCCATGGAAAATAATGACATTATTAAAGCAGTGCATACTCAAGTAAGTGAAGAAACCTAGAAATACCAAGTTTGTCCTTTACTGTAAGTTTATCCCATGATAATGCATGGTCATGTGACAGTTATGTACCAATAGATGTTGGGGATCATAACCAAGTATGAATGAAACACATGTACAATTTTCCTGAAAAAATAATTTTTTAAAGAATTCATTTCTTTGGTGTTCTTATTTATGGTGATGTGAGCATAGTAACAGAATGTAAGGCCACTAGTACTACCTTAAAAGTGGAGCAACACAGGTCTCAACTGGAATTAATGTAGCACCTTGATAGGAAATTAGAAGAAGGCAGGTGTTCAAATGCATCGTTTAAGAAATAAAAAGTTGAATTAACTTTTGAAGGAAATGACAGATTCCCATCGTATATTAACTGCAAAATGGAGGAAAGCTGAATACTTATTTGCTAAAATCTTCCTCTTTAAGTTTTTCATTGAGCAGTGTAATGTTATTGTGTTACATCAACTCTTTTAAATGCTTTCACCTATTGTCTTTAGAACTTAGTTTCAGTACCTTGGCAGCTCTGACCTTGGCAGCTTAGCATTTTCGTAGCAACTTCATTAGAAATAACGTCTGCCAATTACTAAAACCATTGAAGTGAAAAGTGCTAAAATGAACTTATGGTTTACAAGCAGGTTGTAAATTGGTACTTCTTCTTCAGAGAATAGTAGGTAATAAATTTGATACTTTTGCCAGATAAATAGATATGAGTTTATGTTTTTGATATCCTTCTTTTTTTCTCTTACTTTCTAGGCTTTTTATTTTGCTGGAGTCAGTCTTATCTCCTACGGATGTGCTGCCATCATGTCTTTAATGGTAGAGTTCCCGCTTGTAGGACTCGAGAAACTTTTCATACCCAGAGGTTAACATCCTGCAGAGATGAAGTAGAAATACTCCTTTCAAAGCATGGAGCAACTGAATATTCATGAGTACTTCAAAGATTCAACTCTTTGGTTTTAATTTTTTATGTGGAGTATCTTTGTCAGGTAACTAGTTAGATAGGGTTATACACCTGAACTTTTGACTCCTGGATGGGTCATATTAAAGACTTAAAAAATTGAGCCTACTGGCATTGTGCTTGGTGCTCAGCATAAGCACTGGAGCAGGGAAAACAAGCCAGTGAGCCACAACTAATGAAAAGGTTGTAGCCAGCCTGACTTAAAGTAATCGGTTAAAAATTAACTCAGCAGTAAAACCTCTTCTACCTAACTTAAAGGGAGTCATTGAGTTGGCTCATGAAATTTTTCCAAACCTGTTAAGTTGTCTTCACATACCAAATGTTGCTAGCTTTATTCGTAGCTTCCAACTTAATTACAGTCATCTCAAGCGATCCGGTGCAAGTCACCGGGTGCATCGATGTACAGTACATCCCACAACATCTCCTTTCTCTGATAGAAAGAATGTTAGACCTTTTTCTGATAACCACTGATTAATGCATGCTTTGAAAATAGTCAATGACTCAAAAGTTCAAAGTTCAGTCAATTTTGAATGTAACTGTCCAAAAGGGTAAAACAAGAATGGTTTCTCAAGTAAAACTATTTACAAAACTTTCTTTCTCTTCTTTTCACCTTTTTCATCTCAGAGTCCTTGCATTTCTTTTTAGGAAACCTTACTTCCCTTCCCACCCTAGTTTTAAGAATTTTGGGTGTCCCTAGGGCACTAAATTGTCCTTCAACAATGTTACTTGGTCCCATACTAGAATCTTTCTGGTCGTCATCAGGAAGGGTTGGTGTCTCTGTTGCTTCGGCTTCACTGGATGGCTTCAGGTGTTTTCTGTTTCACCGATACAGCTGACCATCTATCTCCACTATGTAAAATCATGTGTTGAGTTGAGATACACAAGTTCCCCTTTGCCATGGCTGATCATGGGTTGCTGGTTTCATTCTGACGGACTGACCAATCTGTAACTCAGGTAATGGTTTTGCTGCTTGATCATACCATGCCTTGGTCTTTTGTCATCTTGGTTACATTTTCAATTATGTGCAAATACCATTGGCTGGGACCAAGCTCATGCAAGTCCATTGCCACTATCTCATTGAAGGTGTGGGCAAGAGGCAAACACACTGCTGGTGTGGGTGGAGCCCTTTTATAATAGTGTAAGTCTCACCTTCTGTGATAATGCTATCAAGCAAGTCAAAAACTTTATTATCAGGTACACCTGCCCCCTTCATGAAGGACTAAGTTTCTCAGATGGCACATGTCCAAATTGTTTGTGAAGCTTGATCAACTTGGTTATATCCCAACTATCCTTAGGCCTAAGCTTAGACTGAGATTCAGCATCTACAGTAAGAATTTTCATCGGCAGTCCCATGGTTCTCTTTACCATGATGGGTCTCAAGTCCTTTGCTTGATTTGAGTAAATTAACAGAGTAGTGACCACTGGAGGTGAACTCCAAATAAACATCCTTTCCAAACATAGTGGCCTTATCATTACTTAAATCCAACACTGTGTTGGCTCTTTTTAGTTTTTAGGCAATCCTTGCTAAGTAGCAACATAATGTCGCATTCAACAATTTCAGTGGCAATTTGGCACAGGATGTCCCCAATAACCGCTGGAATGACACAAGCCCCAGTTGATTTGTAAATTGCCCTATCGCCAAATTTGAATTCTTGACTACTGTCTACACCGGTAATAAGCTCACTTTCTGCTCTATCAAGCTTACTAATGTACTCTTGGATCCACCTTCTACTACATACAGTTCTGGTGCAGGCCGTGTCAAGTATGGGTGCCCCATAAGATTCAGTCATGAAGAGTTCATTCTTGTTGTCATCAGCACTCTTACTGAACAGTGTTGTGTTAACTGACTCTGGGACGTATTCCTCATGAATACTAGTTGTGCCGTTAGGCCTAGGGTTACTAACGTTAACTTAAGGCTTAGTACTATTAGGCCAAAAGTTAGGCCTATCTGTGCCTACGGTAGAGTCTCTACTACCATTACTATGATTAGGGTGTTGGTCGACAAGATTCACAGACTCTTGATCTCTATGTGGGCAGTCTTTAGCCCAATGAAATATCGACTCACAAACAGCACACTTAGACCTCCTTCCATATCCATCTATGGGATTGGTTCCGCGCATCACAGACCAGGCACTACTGGTACTACTACCGATATTACCACCATATTTCTGCTTGGACCCATTGCCAATTTGGCCTCCACGTTGTCTGAATTTTGGCCTGTAGGAATTGCTTGTACTCACGTTGGTCATAAAAACACCTGTAACATCGGACGATTCTTGTTTCACCTTCACAAACTCATTGGTACTAGCGCCCGATGAAGAATGCTCCCCAAAAGTTATCTTCAATGCCTGCTTTATTGTATCATACTTGAAATCGGGACATGCAGTCAATGCGAGCTGCCAATCCTTAAAACTTAGATAAGCTTTATCCAGTAGTTTGAAGGCCAAAACAGCATCTAGTAGTTTCATATCATGCTTTCGTGATTTGTGGTACAAAAGTTCAAATTCCATGATGTAGGCTGACATTGACATGTTTTTTTCTGCGAAAACCTCTCAAATTTGGTGTAGGCTTCGTAAGCACTATCCACACTGCTCTTTTGCAAAACAAGATCAAGTTTCTTGAACAGACTATCCTAACCATCCTTCTTGCGTAAATCCTCAATGCCTATTTCCATAACTGTTTCGCTGGCTTTTCCTGTCAATCAGAGGGCTATGGCAGGTGCTTGCTTCATATCAGCCAGGTCTGTCACCGTACTCAAGATGCGAACTTCATATTCTTCCATGTTTCGTAAGTTAATTTTTCGGACAGTTTTAGGGGAATTTTGTAAGACTGGGCCATTATGAGATCAACCAGGCTCTGCTACCATGAAAACCTCGACTTATACTTGGTAAATTCCTTGGTCTTTCAACGATCAGCTCTTTCAACGGGAGGGGCTCCTCCAGTTGATCCAGGAAAGGTGTGCTCCTTACGATACTACTGCTAGTTCGTGAGTGGCACGTTGCGTAGTAGATTGGAATATATATAGGGCAATTCCACGTGGTTTCCAGTTGGGCCTGGAAATATACGCAGATGAGGTCCGGAAGCTCCATATGTAAATAGGACTACCCGGAAGTCCAATAAGGGAAGACAGGATGGAGTGCCAAAAGGGACAACAACAGGACAAGTGACTGCTGTACATAGAAGTAATCTTAAAAACCCTTGTGGGCTTAAAGACAAAAATGATGTATGCACTCCTCAATGATAATTTTTGACTTGGTGGCTGAATTTTTTGTGCAGGTGGCACATTTTTTGCCCTGGTGCTAAATCACCTCTGACAGTTTTGCCCTTCAGGTGCAGCAACCTATCTAAAAAGCTAGTCCTACCGGAGAACATGTTATTAGTGAGGATTAGTGTTTGTTTCAAAGTAATTAAGTTTGGGGTTACTGCTCTTGCCCTTAAATGACTCAAGCCTATATAATCATACCAGCCTGGCAGAATTTTATAGGGTAATTAACAGCAGTGCTTACCATTGAATATCAAAGGTACAAGGCAACATACACCCCAATTTCACAATTCAGTGACAAAAATATTGTCGCATGATTTCAATGAGCTTCATGGAACTGGTATTGGATATAGGCTAGGTATTACAAATTTAGGGACTGGTCTTTCCGATAATAATCATGTCATAAGACATTGACTATTTACCTTCTGATTGTGTATGAACTTCATTCAGGAGAAAGTGGTGTGGTATGGCCATTCTAGTGAAGTCGTCTTCTATTGCTAGTTCACTGGGATCAGTGTTCACAGAGTTTGGGACTGGTTTAAGTTGGTAAAAGTCACCTGCTGCTATAACCTGCATGCCCCCAAATGGTGATACTCTTACACAGATACTTCTTATGACTTCCTCTAACTGTAGTAATGTAACTCGTGACAGCGTTGAGATTTCGTCTAATATCAGGACATCTTTCTGTGTGATGTTTTGTTTTATTTTGTAAAAAATAGCATCATTATCAATTTTATGAATCAACTCCTGGCTTGAAAACCATTTGTCCATCAAGCCAAACAGATTATGGACTGTCTTTCCATTCGGCAAAGATACAGCAGCAATCCCTGTGGATGCGGAGAAAAGTACCCGCTGTCCGTTTTTTTGTAAGGAATCACTGATTCTTCTTAAGTTGAATGTTTTTCCTGTCCCAGTCTGTCTAAGCAGGAAAAAGCTGTTCCCTTCATGGGATGTCCAAAGAACTTCTTCTATGGTGACACGGTTTATTGTGTTCTCCGTCAGTGGGCACGCGCTACAAAGATCTTAGGCTACACTGATCTACATGCAGGCTCTATTACTAATACTTCGTCTTGGGCACATGAAGATCAAGGTCTACCTTTGCGCGCAGGAATGAGAAAAGTTTGTTGGTGTCACATGACGTAATTAAGCCTGCTGAAAAGACATACTTTAGGAGTTTCCCGTTTCATAGGTATTGGCAAACTACAAAGAAATGCAAACTGTGCAGGTTTTATATGCAAACCAGCTAAACTGAGCACGACGACGATGATTACTAGCCTAGGCCTAAGACTTCTTGGTGAGTAATTGATTTTGAAATAAAAACTTGTCGTATAAAATTGAAATGAATGAAAATAACCGCATATTTATAAGAACCTGATCCCTCATTCCATCTTCCATTGCTGTTTCCAGCAGTTCCATAGGCAAGCAAAGGCTAGCACTGTTCAGTGTTAGTTATGGAAAAACACTGCGACATGTATGTGCGTAGTAGTTACATGAACATTATTAGGCCAATATACCACAGGAAATACATATTGACAGCATAAATGTTACGTTACAGTTTTTGTTTCTTGTTGAAAGGCTTGTGTACATAGCAGTTGAAAGGTTTGGTTGAGAGCAACCCTGCATTTGATTTCCGACCTCTTGATTGGAGTGATTGTCCAAGAATAATTGAGTTCACTGTACTACAGTAAGTTGTATATGTTGAAAGAGTATTCTCCAATATGTCAGTGTGGAACCTGGAAGGTATGATATACCTCTGTGGGAACTTTTGAAGGTTACTTTTACAAACGGAAAGGCCATAAGTAGTGCTACAACGTCGTCACAGCAGTCTTGTGACAAGAGCAATTTCTTCTTCTCAGCGGGAGTCAAATTCTCATTAGATTTTACCTTTCATCTGCTACTTCTCTAATTGGACGTTTATCTCTGAATACACTTATCAGTTTGCTGGTTTTTTCCAAAAGAGCAATAGTACCATCTAGAAAGCTACCATCTGTGATACTGTTGCAGTAGCATTGCATCAAGTGTAATGCTTCAGAGTCCAGCATTTCTTCAGCAAGGTGGTTTCTCATCATGTCAGATGAGTTTGGAAATAAGTGTTGGTTGGTGATTTGGTTTCCCAATCCCATTGAGCAGCCATAATCTAGTGTTTCCAGACAATGAACTTTCCATCTAGTTGCAACTTTCTTGTATGATAATCCTGGTCACCACTTTTCATAAGTACATAACAAAATTTCTTGATATTATGGGAGAAGTCTTGGCATATTGCCACTGATTCCATTGGGTTTGCAGCATTCGCTGTAACATAGTGGTTGTCTGATGGACTCCCTTCAAAGTGTGACATGATAAACTGCCGGTTGGCACTCCCACCATCCTGCAATACACAATTTACTTGAAAACCCCAGTCATGCAGTTTTGCTGTTGATTACCACACTATGTTACAGTATATAGCCCTGCTGAAGTTATGGCCCTTTGTTGGGTAATGGGCAATGGGAAACCAAAATCCTGTGTGTCCCTAAAAGGGAAACTCTTAAACTTCTGTATTTAGGTCATTTTGAAGGACGTTTTGTTTTATTATTCTCACGTTGCTGCCCTCAGCCCCAGAATCAGTCCAGCCAATAAGTTTCACTTGGCCATCTGTTGTGTCCATTACAATGTCTTCCTGAATCTTTGTCTCATCGTGAATAATAATGCCATCTCTACCATCAGGGGTAATTTTTCAATCTTTTGCACACTCAAACATCCACTGGAACATTTCATCAAGTGGGCCACTTTCCTGATGCGCAATATTCTTGTACCTTCTCAGATGTCTACCTAATGGTAGAACTAGCATAGATCTTACTGCGTTGCAAATCTTCGTATGCCCAGGGGCTTCACATCAACAGTGAAAGGCAAGTTCTTATATAACATCTTTGTTCCATCTTCGACCATTGATACCTTTGGTTTTGAGTGCATCTCTCTATGTACTTAATTAATGTCTTCATTTCATCAGATGCATTTGGGAAACATTTTTCCAACAAGATGCTCCTTTTTCAGCTCATATCTTCATGGTGGTCTTCATTCTCCAAACTACCTCTTCATACATCCTAGGCACATACAATCTTCTGCAAGTCTTACAAGCAGTGATTTTGGAAAACCAACGAAGTGCCTGTTTGCACATCTAAAGAGACGTTATATCTTGCTTTTTCTCTCCCTCTCTGTGTCTCCTCTTTATCATATTTATGGTTTTCCTGAAGCATTGTTTTTATAAATGGAAAACGTTTGCACAAAGAAACTTTCTGTGTTATATTTATTGCTCGTCTTAAATTTTCCCTGGAAGTTATGAACGTGTTTTCTATGTGCAATGCATTTTATCAACTTGATGTCCTCTAATGCAAAGTTCCCATTGTGTTTTTGATATCACCAATGTTTTTTTTTTTTTACAAACACTGTTTCCATTGGATGTCAGGTTGGAAGCAGTGATCAAGGTCAGTTCTTCCTTTGACTCAGACTTTATTAGAAAATCCTTTGAGATAAAATTTGCAAGTTCGTGCAGATGAAAAAATTGTTCCTGAATAAATTCTCTTTCAGAATTACTCCAATCCCTTGAAATATTGTTTGGCGTCTTCTGGCATGTAGCTTCTTTACAAGCCTTGCATGTGGGAAAAGTCTCTTCAGCATTTTAGAGAGCACTGTGCAGTTGAAGCAACATTCTCTCCTAAGGTCGCTGAAAGGAATTTCCCCATGAGGATTTTTCCTCACATGTTTTGTCAACGTAAAAGGAGGAAAAAACGTAACTTCAAATAGTTAGTTTTGCTGCTATCCATTGTTTAAAACTAATATGACTCACCTGGAATTTTCCCAGTGACTGGGAACTTCTATGGTTATGATCATTCTTCGAAAGAGTTTCTGTTACCTCCTTTAGGCCTAAAATTGGGTATAAATGTCTTACGGGGGCAACAACTTTCCATGTTTGATGTTAAAACTATGATGTTTAAGCTGCATTCCCCTCAAAGGTATTAGTTTTAGTGACATAGCCAGGATATCCTTTATCAGGGAACTGCCCAGGAGTTCACAAACTTAATAGGGACTGCACAATTTTGTATTTGTCTCTCTAGGACTATTCCAAAATTTATCACAGATTCATGGTGCAGGGCTTGAGTTTTGAATTTTCAAGGTGTGCTACGAATCACACTCTTCAGGAAATTAAGGAGTGTGGTAGGTGTAAATAGATTTTATATATTAGCTCCTATATTCATCCGCGATCCGGTGCAAGTCACCGATGTACAATACATCCTACAACACCAAAAACAAATGGTCAAACTTAGACAATCCCCATACCCTACATACAAATAACTGTTTTATGAGTGAGTACTTAATGGCCAAATTTGGCTTTTTTTTTAAATGTGTGGCAGGACCCTTTTTTCAAGTTATGCACTAAACCATTACAGGTCAGGGCTCCATAAAATTTTAAAACTTTAACTCTTTTTGGTTTCGATGAAAGAGAAACCTATGCATTCAAGACGGCGTGTGTGTGTATGTATGTATGTGAATGTGTGTGTGTGTGTGTGACCTTGCCGGGTGCAAGCCACTCATGAGAGCTAAAGCCTTGCACGTCTTTCTTCACTCACGCGGAGCTCGTAACTGGCATAGCTACCTGAAAATTCAGACACTGCAATAGGCTCTGTCACATGATATGCAAGAGCCCACCCTCGCTCGCAGCATTCACGTGCCATGTGACTTAAACCGCTAAAGGGGAATTCCAACAATTTCCTTACGGGGAACAGTTCCATGTACCCCATAAGGCATTGAATACGGGTATGCCCTGTGTGTTTGTATTGTTGCGTTGTTTTAGCCAATCACATCGTGAAGGCTAGGGGGTAGTACGTTAAGAAAAGAGATTCAAGAAAGAAGACTCGAACAAAGCTTTAAAGTTGACTAATGTTTATTCTAAGTGAGAAAGAAATCCCTTTCTCTGATTGATCAAAGAGCTGCCAGGATAGACTTGATTACACACTGTCACATGTTGAGTATGAATTGATTCTAATCTTCATGATGAGTAACAAACTTCTACTCTAAACGGTGAGAAACGAACTTCTGTCTCAAAACTTAAGTTTCCTTCCTTTAAATGTAAAAACTGATTCCTATAAACTACTCCAAGGTTAAAGGAAAATTCGAAGAAAGTAAGAAGAGCGTGTAGAGTCCAGCAGGCTTGGCCCATCGGCAAAGGCCGCGGAGCTGTGCGTGTTTCTTGAGTTGATCCTTTCTGTTTGGCTGTCTATTTCCAACTCTCTCCAGGAAGGGAGTTACCTAAAAGTTCTAAGGGGGTTTCCAGACGGAGTTGTCTGCAAACTATGGGATGGGGAATCCTGATTGGGCTAAGACATGCACATGCCTAATAAATGACCAATGAGAAAAGTTTGAGTAGGACGCTGACTGGCGACCTCTGTTTCTGTATTTGGGGAAGACACTGGCTCTGTCACTGGATGGACTTCATCAAAACTATAAGTGTCAAGAATCTGACAGGACATCGAATTTATTGTGTGGGAACGTCCACATAATGGGGCTGAGCTGTCAGAACCTGTCTGCTTGAATTCCCAAGGTAAACTCCCTGAAGTAGAATGTCAAGGGGGGTATTGAATGTCTGACAGTTTTCAAACTTGGTACATAGATGTGAGGAAGAACCCTATTGTTTTTGGCAGAGGTCAAAGGTCATCTGGGGTCACCAGGAGTCAAAGTCTGAAAATCTTGTTAACACGATATCTCAAGATCAGAAACTTGGATAGCTTTCATATTTGATATGTTGATGCTTTATAGTCAGGAGATGGTCCCTATTGTTTTTTGTGGAGGTCAAAGGTCATCTGGGGTCACCTGGGTTAAAGTCTAAAAATCTGGTTAACGCAATATATCAAGATCAGAAACTTGGATTGCTTTCATGTTTAGTTTGTTGATGCTTTATAGTCAGGAGTTGGTCCCTATCTTTTTCGTGGAGGTCAAAGGTCATCTGGGGTCACCGGGGGGTCAAAGTCTGAAAATCTTGATAACACGCTATCTCAAGATCAGATAGATTGGATAGATTTCATATTTAGTGTGTTGATGAATTATGGTCAGGAGATGGTCATTGTTTTTTGCAGAGATCAAAGGTCATCTGGGGTCACCAGGGGTCAAAGTCCGAAAATCTGGTTAACGTGATATCTCTTGATAGGAAACTTGAATATATTTTATATTTGGTACGTGGATGGGTTATGGTCAGGAGATGGTCCCTGTAGTCTTTGGTGGAGGTCAAAGGTCATCTGGGGTCACCAGGGGTCAAAGTCTGAAAATCTTGTAAACAAGATAATATCAAGATAAGAAACTTGTACAGATTTTATGTTTGGTATCTATGCCTTATGGTCAGGAGATGGTCCCTATAGATTTTGGTAGAGGTCAAAGGTTATCTGGGGTCACCAAGGGACAAAGTCTGAAAATCTTGTTAAAGGGATATCTCAAGATGTCTATCTATCTATCTATCTATCTATGCATGGCTTTTGTGGAGGGCAAAAGGGCATCTGTCTGGAATAACAAAATCATTTTTGGAACATGCATTTGAGTGAGAAGATGACAAAGCATGATGGCAAATTTGAAACAGTACATTTATATATCATCGAAACTTCAATGCATTTTTGCATTCTGGTTTTCATAACTATTGGATATGAAATTTGACTAATTCATGCGAATTTAAAGCGTTTCATGCGGTAGTTCACTTAAATACCTTCATAGTTATCAGTATCAAGTCAACAGGCCCCTTTAAAGCTGTCTGGATTAATCCAGCCACACCAACGCTTTGTAGGGCACTGGCTTGTTTTCCTACTTCATTGCTTATGTTAGCATCATACACAATGGCAGGAGGTTCTGTTTTGAAAGTCTTTTGTATGGCCCAACCTGAGAATCAAACCTGGACCTTCTGGGTGAGAAGTGGATGCTCTGCCAAACACACAGTGTTATACAGGGTTCCTGTAGCCTAGATATGAAATTTTATTTTCGTTTTCCAGGCCTGGAAAAGTCATATATATGCGTTCTGCCATAAAGAAGATTAAAGGTGTTTTCACAATTTAGTCATGTATAAAAGATCATAAAGCAGTCATGGAAAAGACATGAAATTTCATTTTCCTTAAGTTGCAGGAACCTTTCATCTGTTTTCTTTAACATGTAGATAGAAATGATATTTTGTCAAAATTTTGTTTTTCTTAATGCATCATATTATGATATTTGTATTAGTCCCATAAAATCTGTCTGGGAACTCATCTTGAGAAAAAATGTTTATTGCTTCATTCAGGGAAGGGTATACCTCCCCTTCGAAGTGTTTTGGTCTCTGTATGTTAACTCTTTTCCATACATTTGGAGAAGTATTGTGCACACAGACACAACATTTTCAAAATATTATAACTCAGTCATGACATATCCTAGAGACTAGTTTTAATCACCAGAAAAGAGCCATCTCTATATCTATGAAAAAAAAAATTAAGGAAGTTTGTGGAATGAATTTTCACAAAAATCCATTGAATGCTAGTTTACATCCAATTTCCTGAAGTGTTTTTTTCAGAACTGTTCTAATGTGGGTCTCTCTAGATGAAGTGCAGAACTTCCCCCAGCCTGGAAAAGTCAGGGAAAAGCCACAAAATTTGGTTTTCATTTCTCAGGCTTGGAAAAGTCAGGGAATATTGTGAAAATGACAGAATTCATGGAAAAGGTATGAAATTTAGCCCACATCAGTCTTTTAATATTTAAGGGTAAATAAATTTCCTTGTTTATTTGTCATGATTGTTGTGCCTTTAAAGTTTTCTCATATTTTGGATATAATGTGGTCAAGAAATAGTCATGTTGAGATCATGGAGTAGTCATGGAAAAGTCATGGAATGTTATTTTTTTTTTGTAGTGGCAGGAACCCTGTATAGAGGGTAAACATTGTAAATTCTTTGACTGGAATGATTTCATACAGTAGTACTATAGTGAAGAATATATTGTTCAGCTGCTTATCTTGATGTATTCTGCCATTTACTTTTGTGATTTTATGGCATTACTGGCTTTTACCGATATTTTTTATTATGTAATAAATGTAATCATGAATTGTAATCAAGTATAAAGTTGGTGCATAATAATGAATAAAATTCTTATACAATCATTTTAAACAGGATGGAGGCATATAGGAAGAAAAGGAAAATTTGAAGATTGTTTTTGTTTTGGTGTTATGAATGAATTGTACATGTATAAAAGGTAAAAAACATAAAATGCAAAAATTTTGCTGAATAGTTGTGGTAACTTGCTCTCCATCCCTTTTTGCTATTTTTGGTTTGCCTTTGTCTAGGTTGGTGCTAGTTTGAAAATCAAACTTGTTTTGAAGATTCAGTTAAAGCATTATGTACTTTTAAGACTTGCCAATTTAGTTTCAAGAATGAGACTTCAAATATTTCTGTGATTAATTTTTTCCCTAATATGTCATAAAAAAGTTGTGAATTCCATTACTGCTGTTAGAATCCTACGGATAGTATCATTACAGGATTTCTGTCTTAAATGCAAAAGTCTGAAGTTTTTTATTTTAATAGTTTTAAATTTAAATGCTCTGTTTTCAGGACTTAGTATAGCCTTTTGTTCTAATGTAGTGTAACACTGCTATTTATGATTTGTCAGATATATTTTCCAGTGATCCCTTTGAAAAAGGAACTATTGTAAAAGTGTATGTATTTAGAACATTGTTAAATAAGCATTGTGTGTCTTGCAATTGTCATGCATTCCTTTGTAATCTAACTAATTAATAATCTGATTAACTTACCAACTACAACTCCATTTGTAATGTAGTATAAGGACTGTGCAGTATTATTAGCAGCTCATTTAACTTCAAAATATTTTATTTTGTGAAATCATGTATCCATTACACATCGTTGATATGCCTTCATGCTGTAAAAAGACTCTAGTTTAAATTGATATTTTTCTAAATTTTCCCAATTTGCATGTCTTATTATGCAAATGAAAAGTAGTTTTGTGAACTGTATAGAATTTTATGGCCATTATGGCAAATTGTTATGTCAACTTTTGTGCTAGACATTGTCAAAGTAGCATCCAGGCACCTTCTGGTAAAAAAGGCAAAGGAACTTGTGACATTTTACATTCCTCATCCAGGTCTGTTAAGATCATATTTTTTGTAATTGAATAAAAATCCTGGTAGGGTAATGACAGTAAACTCATATCAGGGAATGCTGGTGTCTGTTAATGCAAAGATTGGAAGAATTGGATGATTTGCAGGATATGGAGAATATATCTCTTCATTTGTCCTATGATTTTTACTTTAAATTTGAAGATTACAATTTTCCTAAAATGTATCAATTTGTCTGAAATATTGACTGCCAATTCATGTATTGTTAAAAGTAGGATTTTTTAAAAGTTTGAAGCCTTTTGGTTTTCAACTTTTGTAAAGCCTTGCCTTGAATAGATTTTTGGGATGAAGGTACTACAGTTAAGGTCTTGATTGTATTGTTTTACTGTAATGAATTTAAGATAAATAATGGTAATTTAAAATCAGACATCTTGAGGTTTTCTTCCTCTTAGCTGAAAGAAAATTCAGCTATAAACTGACCACATTCAGTCACCTGTGTCAACATCTAATCTTTTGTGTCCACAAACTGTGGTCATCCCAAAGTTTATTGAAAGAGGCATTTCCAGCTTCACCCATGAAGAGTGCACTCAAGCATGCAACTTGAATGTATGGTGTTCAAAGTAGTAATGTCTTTAAACTACACACTGCAGACAATGTCCTATAGAACCTGCTTTGTTCTTGGCCTAGCAGATATAGGTGTGAAGGCAAAAAGGCGGATGGATACACAGACATTTCCTGCTTCACTCATGGAGAGTCCAACTCTAATGTATTGTGTTCAAAGAAGTACTGCAGTGTTTCCCCTGGGTTTTAGAGGGTGTGAGGTGGTACTAGTCCATGGGATGGAATCTTGCCAGGCTTTGACAACAAAAGGAAGGGAGGACTATGACTTCTGCTATAGCTGGTATAGTGAAGATGGCAGTTAGAGCAATTTTCTGTGAGGTGGTGCCAAAAATATGTGAGGTGGCCGCCTCACAAAAAGAATGCCAGCCTAGGGGAAACCCTCAAAGATATTATAAACGTAGATACCAAACTCCTATCCCTACACTGTTAGATGCGCTGACTCCTCACAGAGGCTCAATCGGAAGTGTTGATTGGACATGCGCACAGTTCTATTCGGTTATCTGCGTGCACAATGATGCATGCGAAACAGAAAATTCCATTGTGACAAGAAGTCAGCGTGCGCGCATTTTCAAAGCTAGTTCTGTACGCGCACAATTCATTTCTCCATGTGAAGTCTGGAGTAATTGACGCGTACTTCCTAGTGTTTGGAAAAAGAACGCAGTAGTTGATGTTGTGTTGTAAGCGCATAAGAATGTAAACGCGTGCACAGGTGTGCGCTTGTGAAGATCCCATAGAAACTGACCAATCAGTAAGCAAATGAACTTCAAACCAGTCGTTGTGCGTTAATGTTCAAATGTTCTAAAGTAGAAATCCGGTGAAGAAGCCTAAAACTGTTTCATGTTAGTGAAATTTATTGAAGAACGGTATTTGCAATGTTTTAAAATCACACTTATTTATACTACCAGAAGATATCAATGGACTGTTATCTTTCAAAACGACTGATCAGTGATCAGCACTTCTGCCCCTCCGAATCGGCCTCCATGAGGAGTCACCGCGCCATTTTAAGTTTGGTATCTATGTTTATAATATCTTTGGAAACCCTGTACTGTCTGTAAATTAAACACTGCATACAATATCCTATAGAATCTGCTTTGTTTTGGCCTAGCAGATATAGGTGTGAAGGCAAAAAGGCAGATACACAGGCATTCCAGCTTCACTCATGAAGAGTGCACTGAAGCATGCAACTTGAATGTATTGTGTTCAAAGTAGTTCTGTCTTTAAAGTACACACTGCTCACAATGCCCTATAGAATCTGCTTTGTTATTGACAAAGCAGATAGAGGTGTGAAGGCAAAAACCACAGTTCCAGAATGTCCACCAGTTCTGTTAATCCTCTTTCTCCGATCTATGGGGCAAAATTTGGGATGGGATCTTATGTGTAGTTTGATAGCATGATTGTGTTGTTCCATAGATTTATTCAGATAACACACACGGGTAAACCAAAGAAGGCAAAGCAAAATCTTTGATATCCAAAATTGATTTCTTTGTTTTGAGTACAATGTTACATTTTACTTACCTTACACATTATCTTAAGAAGACTTACTTCCTTTATGAATTTTAACCAGCTTGCATTCTCATGGTAGTGGCAGAGTGGTCTATTGCAGCTGCTGTGTTCCAATGTGTCTCACATGTGCATGGGTTCAAGTCCCGCTCGATGTACGTGGGTTTTTCTCCAGGTACTCCAGCTTTCCTCCCACTTGGCATAGGCTTGCCACTAAAATCGGTTGCCCAGCCGACGAAGTCAGTTGCGCGCCAAACTGAAGCACCTTCGGGTGGACCAGTTAACTAGTCGACTTCGCCTTTTTTGTCATGGTTTAAAAAATTGGATGCCTGAGGGCATTTTGTGTAATAGCTTAGACTAAAAAAAATCATATATTGCAGAGCAAAACTTGCCTGACTTGGCACCTTAAATCAGGGTCTAAACCACTAAACAGTGCAAAAAGATCGCCATGTTGAAAGTCACCAGCAGCTAATAACACTATGTTCTAAGAGAAACATAGCTCTTAGTCCTTGTTTCCATATGGAACTCACAAAGTTAAGCTGCAGTGTCTTTTCAGGGAGCAACAGAAGCATTTCAAGTGTACCTCGTCAAAAAATCCAAAAATATGTATTAAAGACCATGAAAAATGAATTCTAACAACTAAACTCTGATCTTTGTAGGACGTTCTTGAGCTGAGATATAAAATGTTAAAGTTTATTTACTCAAATTAAAATGGTACATTGCACAATAACTTGTGATGTCATTGTTGTACTCCTCAAATTGCAGTCTTTGTATATCTTTGTTTTTCTGAAGGTTACCGCAGCAGTAAGAGTGCCATCTAACCTTGGTACAAGGTGTAGCACCTTGTACCAAGGTGTGATGACACTTGTGCTCTTTGGGGCAATTGTAATTATTGAAGCCCTCCCTGTGCAACATGCTATGCAAGCAAACAGGAAGCGTTCAAGGTCATGAAAACATTTTTAATTTTAAAGGGAAACAAAGCAGGTGATGTGTTGGTATCTCCATGATGTGAGCAAGAAAGTCACAAATTATTGTGCAATTGACCAATTTCTTTTATGTTAATTAACTTCAACATTTTATATCTCAGTTCACTACTGTCTTACGAAGACTTGAGTTGGGCTGTAAGAATTCATTTTTCATGCTTTTTAATATATATTATTTTAATTTTTTGACTTGAGGTACAATTTAATAATAATGCACGGGAATATTTTCCTTGATTTTTTATTTCTTTTCTTTGAACAGTAATAGAGCTATATTGTGCAACTAAAAGTGACTGTTATTTCAGAATATGGGTTGCCAAACAGGGCAAGAAGGCATAATTTTTTTCAAGCCCTGCATTCTGTAGACCGAGATGGATGATGGGCAATTATTTGCAACTGGTTTAGAAGAAACACTCATTAAGTTTAGTATATGTGTGTCAGCCCCAACACAAAAAATATGAAGCTTTTCATAAAGTAAACACTGTTTTGTTCAAGATCTTTTATTTCAGTGGAAGAACTTACAACGTCAACGCCCTAGCTTCTTGAGGAACCATCCAGTATATTCAGCTGAAGTGGTCTGACAGAAATCTGCTCCATATGTCAAAGAAGTCCCTACATAGTAGGGTTTTTTTTTTTCGTGTTCAGTTGTATCCTTGATTTGGGAAGCTGCAGCTAAGCAAACAAACTCTGCTCTGCTGCGTAATACACGCAACTCCATGATAAAAATTGTACTTTGTGCTCCCACAATTTCCTGTGCATTCATATCAGCACAGTAACTAGTAGACCTGAACTCTTTTACACAACGAATTGTCCCGAGCCCTCCAATGACAACAACAACTTGAAGTCATGTACACATAAATATGTACAGTATGTATCAAACAGTTTTTTTTTTTTTCAAAAAGCTCTTGTTGTTCAACAAATGATATGCCAGAATCTAAAAAAAAATCATAACTTTCCATCAGTTCTTGTCAAACTATCTATAAGAACATTTCAGCACGTCTGGTGCCGGCAAAACTGATAGTAAGGAGACAACAATTTCTATTTTTAAACAACCCCTCCCTGCCTTGCAAAGTTGAATAACATTCATTTTTTATCGAAAATGGTCGCATCATATACTTACATTGCCCTCAGCCAAAATGTTTTAGTCAAATCTTTAATGGGAAAAAGCGAAATGCTGCAGGCACACCAAAATAATAGCCCAGCAGAGCTAAATTATGCATTTTGATGTCAGTAATGATCAATTAAATACCTTTGAAATTTAAGTTTCTTGAAATAAATATTGAGAAATGGAATGATAAGCAATCAATGGCCGACTTGTCGGCTTCTTCGTGTAGGTCAGCCTCCTATATCAAAAAATCCTAAGGCTCTAGGAGCAGCTCTACTTTTTGAAAATAATAGGTGTAGAAGTCAAAGGAGGAATTTTTGAGAAAGAGTACTCTAAGTTTCCTACTTTTGCACAAATTCCTCTACAGTTCCCTTACACAACATAAATATAATTTTCATGTACAAATTTTGGTTCATCAGTATAATTATTTGCGCCTGCAAAATTATGTTTCCAACACATTTTTATTTTTCATATTTTAGACTTTTGGAAAAGGAAACGTACGGTGTAAAGGTCTGGAAATGTAAAACAAAACGCGAGGTGTGCAACACGTACTTCAGGCCTGTGGCGTATACGTAAGCACTTTAACGGAATTAATTAAGCACCTTGAGGTGGAACGGGTGGCGCCAGCCGGGGGGGGGGGGGGGCGGGGGGCCATGCCGTCGGGGAAGGTCGGCGATTTCGTCGGGGAGGCCTAAAAATAATAAAATTAATTAATTATTTTAAATTAATTTTAATTAATTGATTAATTAAAAAACCTAAAAGGACTGAAGTTACCAGGTGGGTGATCTTGAACACATTTTTTTTGTTTTGCAATGCTATTTTAAAGCATATTGGGAATCGAATTTCGATCACTTATTCTTAGCCCTCTTATACCTCATTCCATGTACCTTCATTGTCCTATCTCATCCCCCGTCGGGGAAGGGCGGCTTTTTTTTGCGAAAGGCCTAAAAATGAAGAACGTAAAGGAATGAAGTTACTGGATGGATGATCGTGAACTTTTTTTTTCTTTATGATTTTTTTTTTCGTTTGTAACCCTATTTTTAATGCATCAAATTTAAGCCCAGTACACACTACGACAATATCGGATCGGATTACTATCCGATTTCTGTCAGTTTTAATTAAAATATCCTCCATCCATTTTCGGAAAGAACCAAAAAATTGCCATCCTGTGTTAATGTACGATACATGAGAGTAATACGGAAGTCAAATATATACTACTTATTTCGTGACGTCACATTGTCAAATAGCTTTTAGCGAACTACACGTATCCGATAAAAGTTGTCTGTGGATGTGGCGTCACGGAATAATTGGTATAAGTTACTTAGAATTTCGTAGTCTACATTGGTTGGCAAATTTTTGTTTCTTTCCGACGAAAGATGAAGGAGATATTAATTAACCCTCACAAAAATCGGAGCGAAATACGATCCGATATCGTTGTAGTGTGACCTGGCCTTTAATCGGTTTTAATCACTTCTTACTAGTTCTGCTATCCCTCCTCCCATCTTCAATCCGTGCGCGCAAGGTCATGCCCCCGTTGGGGAAGACTTCCCTTCTTCCTGTTGTTGAGAGAAAATCCAATTTTCATCATAAAAAATGTGGGCCTGATAACTTCAGTCACCCCCGACGATCTTCTTAATTTTGCTTACTAGAAGACCATATTCTTCAAGGAAACTGACAATTCCAAAATTTGCTTACAAAAACGGACAAGTGGTTTTACATGTGCAGGCATTAACCAATGGTCTTTTTTCTAAAGTCCTCCCGACCCTCTGGCAAAGGTCCGTTCGACATGCATTGCCCAATGGTCTGCCATCTGGCCCGTCACGACAGCCGAATTCTAGAAACGGTAACGAAAATCGGCCAGGCTGTTTTGGGCTACACAAATTGATAAACAGTGGCTTGAATATGTCTCCCCTTAAGTCTGACTGAAAATTCATTTGAAGCCACCTTGTAAGGTGACATTTTTTCAAATACGTTGGAAGAAAGATCATTTTGTCTGGAGTTCGGGCAGTCACGAAGAAAATTTCATCTTTTTAGTGGAAATTGCCATTGAATATAACTAATGGTAGAGTAAAAAACAGTATGTTTTTGCATAGTTTCCCTCCGAAAAGAGACAAGTCCATTACATCTAATTGTAGCAGTATCTTGCCTTTTATCTGGTAGTTTTCTGATCACTTACCAAGTTGTTTTTTCTAAGTAAAATTTCTGTTTCAAAGGAAAGCTCAAAATAACGACTGCTCAAGTCTGGGAAATGCCATTTTCGGGTGTCTGTGGTGTTAGTTTTTTTAACAATTTTCTTTACGTTCCGCGCCAACTGATGGGTGGCGCTCCGCTTAGATAGTGTTTTGGTCGAAAAAAATACTTAACAGAAAAATGCATCCTTGCATATTATTCTTCGTTTTGGGGCAGTATTACAAAGTGAAAATTTTATTGCGAAAAAAAGCTCAAAATAATGACTATATCGGTACTTTGTTTCTAGTTTACCTGCTCGGCCCCGGAAATGCCTTTTCCTGCTTTCTGGAGGTTCTTCATTTTTCAAAAATATCTGTGCGCTCCACTTGTAGTTTTTCGGACAATATTACATTTTTCGGACAAAAGAAAAACAAAACAATCTTGTCAACTCCCAAACTGAAACACTCCCGTCGGCCTATGTCAGAACTTCAAATATATGGGAAGCCAAACTTTTTCCGCTGAAACATTTTCCAATATGGTCCGAGGGCATTAATCTACCTGATGATATTCAGTAACCTCAACGAAGCTGTACAAAACTACAGATTACCCCCTACTTGATTTTTCTTATAAGAAGGTCAAATTCTTCCATAAAAACACCAAAATCTGTCATAATATAAGTTTCAGGTTGTTAAAAGTGGAAAAATTTTCCAATTTTGATGAATAGTCAGTACAACAAATAACCAGACAACTGTGTTAATCACCCCGACATTCTACCTAATTTTGCTCTTGAAAGGCATATCACTTAATAAGGAACCCAAATTTTGTATTATTACCTTACAAAAAAAACAATTTTTTTATATTAAATTCCAAAATTTTTGAAATAAAATAAGCTCTTAATTTTCAAATCTTGGCTCAAAAAAGGATAAAAACTTTTCGGGCAAACTTTTAGTCTCGTCTTGAGACCTTAGTACGTAGGACAAGAACGAATAAATGCATAACCTCAACAGAATTTCAGCTGTCGCGTGTAAAACGTTTTTGAATTTATTCATATCAAGGATAGATTCTTCAATAAATACCCCCAAATTGTGATTGTCATTACAAAAGCCAAATTTCTTTCAAAAAATAAACTTCAGATTTTTAAGTGTTTGTTAAAAAGAAGGCCAAAAATTTCGGCGTCCTACGCGCGCCTTAAATTATGTCAAGTTACGTCCCACTGGGACTAACCCATCGCTTTTGTCGGGGCCTTGAACTGCTGGTCCCCCCTTCGGGGAGCTTGGCCCCCCTGTCGGGCAAATCCTGGCGCCACCCCTGAAGTGGAACTGGTCGACTTTGTCTTTTTGCCATCTTTTTCCAGACTGATGTGCACTGGTTAGCAAAGAATTTTTGATTGGCTGTTTCCAGTGGCATAGCTTAGATTTTTTCGTGGGGGAGGGGGCTATGGAGGAGCTGGATACTTTTGTAGGGGCTGGAGTTTACTATCTAAGCGTAGCGCTGCCAGAGGTTGGCACGGAGCGTACAAAAAATGGATTTTTACACCTCCGAGATGGCTGGAAATAGCATTTGCCAGGTTAACTTGTCTTTAATTCTGGTGAGAAAAACTTTGCTATTTTTCTCAGATTCAAACGAACTTTTGAGATACTGATTAGCTCAGTTCATTACACCCCTGGCCTATGTATCCTAGTACTGCAAATCCGGAATCCTGCTGAATGTTATAAGCAGCTGTTCCAGTGCACGCCTGAGTATATAGGTATTTCCACAGGCGTAGGCCTAGGGGAGCATTTCAGTTTTTGGGCAGAAGATTTTTACCCGAAAAATGAAATTCTGCCCGTATGACAGTCAGAGCGGGTACTACCATACACTGGTTGGTGCGGAGCGTCCAGAAAATTTGAAAATTCGTTCCTTTCAGACAGTCGAAAATGGCATTTCCCAGACCTAAAAAGAGGATCCAAGAAGTCGCCATTCTAAGTTTCAGTTTCAGATAAACGTTCACTCCAGACTAAAATTCAGTCAGAAAGACTAAGTGGAGCACCACCATAAGTTGGGGCGAAACGTACAGGAAATTTTGAAAACTCTGACCCTTTTGACAGTCAAAAATGTCATTTCCTATGCTTCTGAAGGGTCTAAGCAGTCGCTATTTCGAGGTTACGTTTGCAATAAAATGTTTCCTTCATACTAAAATTCTGCTAGAAAGACTATCTACACAGAGCGCCACCACTAGCTGACGCGAAGCGAACAGAAATTTTTGAAAAATTGGACCCCTGAGATAGTCGAAAATGACATTTCCCAGGCTCATAGTGGATCCAAGGAGTCTCTATTTGATCAGAAAACTACCAGATAAAATGTATCACTACCAATCGATGAAATGGTCCCGCGTATTTTCAGGGGAAAACTACAAAACGGAATTGAAAACATGCCAATGAATTTCATTCTTTTGCGACTCTTGGCTAAATTCAACATATATTGATAAAATTGTGAGACTGCCCGAACTTCCGGCTACATATGATTTTACTTTTGAAAAATGTAACATTACAAGGTGTGTTTCAGCGAATTTTCAAGCAGACTTATGGGAAGACATTCTCACATTGCATGACCACTAAAGTAAAGAAAAACAAATAACCCGATTTTCATAACCATTGGTCGTATTTGGCTCTAGAGCAAGTCAGAAGGCAACCTTTGGGCATCTGAACACCCCTCTGTCTGTCCGTGGATTTAATTTGGCAGTTGAAAACGTCCTAGCATTGTTTTAACCTTTGCCGGAATATTTGACCATTTCGGCCAATTTTTGCAAGACTGCAGTATGAAGTGGGGACGATGACAGCCCTTTTTAGTTGCGGTGCCTGCCTTGCAGGCAACCGAAACTAATGCAGTTACTATCGCGAAGTCAATGTCTGAATTTCCGGCACTTTATTTCTATCTCCTTTTAGATGCTTTTTTGGTATCGAAATACGGTTTAGTGCAATTTGTAGGGATGGTACTTCTCTTTCGTGTTTTTAAGTTTGGTGGGAATATGACTTTCGTGAGAGTGTAAAATTGGGTTTTTTTCATGTAAAATTTGCAAACGTGGTCTATTTTTAGTAACAATCTTGCGGAAAAACCATGTCCGTGTGTACTCTGGGGAATAATTTGTTGTTTAATTTAACACAGCGCCATTATTTTGGTTGTTTTTTAATTCATCGAGGTGTTTAGTGAATTTTGAGTATTTATATGAGGATTATGAGGATTTCTTTGCAGGGATTTATTCTTTTCAAGTGACACGGTCGGGGTTGCGGTGGAGTAAAAAGTTTGATAGTTTAGAGGAGTTTTGTTCACTGTTTTTGTGATTTTAAAGAGCTGTGTGAATTTTCCACATTAACGACAATTTTGATAAAGTAAGTTTCTGTTGGAGGGAAACATTGTTATTGGTAGGTAAATATTATTTGTATGAGTTGGCGAGTATTAATATTTGTGTTATATCAAGGTGTCTGGTTATGGTAAATTTGTTATTTTAAAGTTTAAAATTATGTGGAGAATATAACAATGCCCAAGAAGGGCCGTTCAAAGATTTTTTTGTAGAAAGGAAAGGTTGGCAACAAAGAAAAAGAAAGTATGGGGGTGAATTTCAAGATAGAAGTTATGAAGGGGAGAAAAATGATGATTTCAGAGTTGGGAACAAACACAAAAAAAGGGCTCTAGTGGATATGAAAAGAGTCAGAGGTGTGATGATGGGGAAAGTAGGGAACATGACGATCGTGGTGTATTATTTATACGTTCCGAAAGATCTACATGTACATTTTATTTTTTCGTTGTTGATAGTTGTTGGAGAGAAAAACGTTTAGGAAGCTTGTGTTGATAGATTCAAACATGGTTTTTGTGAAGACTGAGGAGTTTGAATTGCCGTCCATTGAAATAGGAAAATGTGTTTCAGTTGAGAGTAGGCCGATTCGTGTGAGAAAAGTACGTGGGGATGGTAATTGTTTTTTCGGTGTTTGCCATTACTGGTTACAGGAGTAGAAGATAATCATTTTTATTTAAGACAAGTCATTGTAAGTTCATTGTGTAGGAGTGAGTTGCCGGTACCAATAATGACTAAGGAAGAATATGTATCTTCTACTGGAATGGAAAGGGATGGTGTATGGTCTACAGAGGTTGACATATTTGCCGCTGCAAGACTTTTGGAACTGATATATATATACTTTTATAGAATACAGTGGTACATGGAAATGGGTACGTTATCCTCAAAGTGGTATTTCAAGTAGCGTAGTTAGTTGGGAAAAACGTGCCATTTATTTAGTCAATACAGGTGGAGTACATTATGACGTAGTGTTGGAAATAGAAGATAATAAGTCTATACATGAGAGCAGCGTTTTAGAGAATTGGTTGAAGAGGGGTTGTGTTAATGAACATGGTGAAGAATTTTCCGGTGTTAAATGTAACATATTGAAAAGGGGAGACATTTTATTTGAAGAGGAGCGTAATCGAATGTCAATGCAAAGTTATGTGAAGAGAGCAGATGTTTGTTTAAATGAGGGGAGCAATCATATATTAGTGCAAGGGTCTATGGAAGTTACTAAAGAAAGGTATAAATGTTGGGAAAAGAAAGATTTTGTGATAAAACGAAATGTAGGTATTGCAAGTGGGAGTTTTAAAGTAATGCTTAGAGAGCAAATACGTAAGCGTCAGTTTAGAAAAGGAGAGGAGAGTCTAATTAGAGAATTGCAACATCGCTTTTGGAATAAAATTATGGAGGGGCCTACATATGTTTGCTTTTATTGTGAGCATTTATTGTATAAAGAATGTGCACTGTGGGTGAATTTAGTTAGATTTAGTGGAAATACTAGTATTTGTAAGCAGGAAGAAGGTATAGATAAAGGATGGGTCTGTAAAACCTGTTTAAAATATATCAAAGAAGGTAGAGTTCCGTTATTAAGTAGAGATAATAATATGAAAATGTATGAGATACCAGAAGAATTGAAATTTACATCGTCTTGAAGAAAGTTTGGTCGCTTTACGAACACCTTTCATACGGTTACGTGAGCTTCCTCGAGGAGGGCAATTTAGTATTAAGGGAAATGTTGTTAATGTCCCGTCTGATGTGGTGACAACAATTAAAATTGTACCTATAAGTCTTGAAGAGAGCCAAGTAATTCCTGTCAAATTTAAGAGGAAATTAAGTTATACAACAGCTGTTTTTTCTGAAAATGTTAGGCCTAGAAGTGTTGTTCTTGCTGCTCGCTGGCTGATAGAAAATGAGGATATCAAGATACCCAACAATGACTTAGGAAAGGAAATAAAGGCATGTTTTGAAAAGGATGAACAACTTCTGGTAAGTGGACCTTTTTTGATTCCTTGCCCAAGGTATGCAAGGAATCTTTGTGATGGTTACTGATGTGTGAGTGTATTTGCGATGCTTTTGCTTGTAAACACAACATCTCAAGAAGTGTAAAGCCAGCCATCCATTCGACCCTGATGCGTGATCCGCGTCCGCGTGCGTGTCCGCGTCCGCACATGCGTGAAGTGAACATCCATTCATACGTGAAAACTTGCCCGTGATCACCCACGTTGCTAGCAGAATGCTATTTTCTGCAGCCCCTCTTTTACTAACACCACCATTACTTGCTTACACGATGTTGAGTTTGCGCTAGAAGGGCCTGTATAATAGAGTAGTGGTTCCTGTTTTTTGACTCATTCAAAATGCCGTTTTGCATAGCGGAAGGATATATTGCAAAAAATGCCTGAAATACCTTCAATTTTCTTTATTTTTGCAGAATGATTACTTCAACTACTTTCCTACCACATAGAGATCACAAGTTGAACACATCTCTTTACTAACATGGTCTAATCTTCCCCGCCCCAAAAAAAAGTTTTTCTAGGGTGTTAAATTAGTAGGGTAACCTCCTTCGCTGGAATTCCCCTTGAATTAGTGGTGTGCTACATTTTATCTTCACTGCAAAGTCATACATATCACTCATCCGTGTCCGTGAAAAACCATAGGAGTCGTTCCATGGTTGCATTGACAGAAGAACTATATTCAAAAAAGGTCACAGCAGGGAGCTGCCTTTAGTAGCAGCTCCCTGGTATTAGTCCCGTCCATATACGCCATTAGTATCCCTTCACCAATTATTTCTAAGTTCAGTATTTAATAAAACTTGAACGATATTGTCTTACACAAATCAGAGTGTCGAACCATCCACTGTAATCAATCATAAGGATATATTGCATCATTTTTACGTGCTATAATGAAACGTGAATACCAAAATGTCGATGTTTATAATTTATAGCTATTAGCTGCGATTCGTCTGTCATCACATTATTAATCAGACACGTTTCTTATTACATTCTATAGCAAGGACTTTTTGTCGCTTCTTTGACGATGTCCTTTTAACTACGGAAGAAAATATTGTCATTGTAGTAAGTTTATGTATGACCATGACTCGCAATTGATGAAACGATTACCTAAAATATATAAAAGCAATAAGTAAGACAGTTCTATGAATACGAATATAGTCGAGTAAAAGATTCCGTAGAAGACGAATTTCATCATTCCAACAACCCGTGTGCAACAGTTGAACAATCACTTTAAAGAGAAAAATGGACTTAATGATGAATAAGTTAAACGTTTTCCTGATAACACCACAACTCCCTGACATAATTGTAACAAACTAGAGAATAATTAGCTCATAAATGTCTTGCTACCTTGCCATTTCCGAAAAGGGCAAAGAGATGAAATGAACGAGCCACTTAGCTAGAAACATACAGTTACGAAATGTCTTGTAATGTTCAAATCTTCGTCCGTAGACCAACAATTTGACCCTCTGTGCACGGTCTAAATTTAGTGTCTACGTCACATAACATAAGCTGATAAGGGTCAACTTATAGTAAGCAGAAAGTTGCAACTTCCCGTATTAAAGGGCCAAACCTTTTACCCCAAACTACAATTTTGGTACGGGGGTACCGAAATTCTCAAGTGGTGCAGCTCTTTGATTGACAGCTAATTCAAACAATGCAGAGTACCGGAGCTTATATTACACAGCATGAATAGTACTGAGAGTGTTTTGATTAGTTTTTTATACCCTAGTTGAAGCAATAAACTGAGATTGTATCTGGATGAGGATGAATTTTAGACAATTGTGGGAGGGGCTTAAGTAAGAAGGTTAGCAGAATTAGTACTGTTTGGGGTGAGAGAACTAGGACTTAAAGTAGTCTTAGAAGAGGTGGTAAGTACTTTTTAGGTTATGGGTATTTTAAATGTAATGTATTGGTAGGTGTAATTTATAACTATTTAATCATTATCAATCATCTTTAAGAAAACTGGAAGGGGACAGGGGACTGTTAGGATTACGCCAACCATAGCAATTCATTCAGGTATTATACCGTAGCCTAGGGGCTAGCATGGCAAGATGAAATGCATTAACTTTTAATAGGTTGTGGTGGAAAAAGTTTTTCAATTAATGATGCTCTGGAATCGGTATATTACGGAGCTATTTTACACGATTTCAAGACATGGCCGCTGTAACGTTGTTACGGGGGAGGGGGGGGGTGTAGGTTTAAGTAGGCTGGAGCCTCCATCCCCTCAATGAATCGCCCAGCTCCCCACCGCCTGGTAACTTTGGCAAAAAATTATATTCATGCTGGCCGATAAAAATAACCAATTTGAAGCGGTATATTACGGAGCTATTTCACACGATTTCAAGACATGGCCTAAGTGGCGTTGCTACGGAGGAAGAGGGGTGTAGGCTTAGGTGGGCTGGTGTCCCTCAATGAATCGTCCAGCTCCCCACCGCCTGGTAACTTTGGCAAAAAATTATATTCATGCTGGCCGATAAAAATAACCAATGTGAACCGGTATATTACGGAGCTATTTTACACGATTTCAAGACATGGCCCCAGTGGCGTTGCTACGTTGGAGAAGGGGTATAGGCTTAGGTGGGCTGGACCCCCCCCCCCCCCCTCAATGAATCGCCCAAGATAGACTGGTAGATCCATGCAGGTGCAGAGTATATTCTGCAATTGTACTGCACTTTGAATTTCGGAATAAATTCAGGTAGGCTTTGACAAGCTTCGTATCTTCAGAATCTTTTGACTTTTTACTTGTCGGTTTTTGAGAGATAATTTTCTAACAAATATGAAATGGCTGAAATTGACTACATTGGTATAGATTACAGCATGTTCCTAGCATTTTCAATTCATGGAATGGCACAAATTTTGCAAAGGGTTGCAGTTTAGTACTTTTTAAAACCCACCCAGCCAATTTATGATGAAAATAACGAAGCAAAGCATCATCAGTGGTGCACGCAGGATTTGTCTGAAGGGGGAAGGGCATGGAGTATGTCGAGTGATCGCCGGCCTGAAGAGGAGTCATTCTGGGGTATACCCATCTACTAATTTTGAAAAGAATAGGTCCAGCCCACTAGGAGGAGTTTAAAAGACAAAAAGGTTGTTTTACGAACAAATTTTGTTTCACTTTACCACGAGACCTTTGATCTTTGTTGCTATGACAACCACATACTTTGATAGGTCTAGATGCAATCATCATATGTGTAAATTTTCATGTCAGGAGGATGTTTCCTTTTGGAAATATAGTAGAAAAGGTGAAAATCGGCCCATGTTTGTACAGGGTTTAGGTTGTTGGCTTACAGGATGATATTTTGAACAGGTACCAGACATTTCGTAACTGTAAATTTTTAGCCAAATCGTTCGTTCATTTCATCTCTTTGCCTCAAATTGACCATTGATTTAATTAACTATGCACCGACCTAAAGAATGGTCAAACCATTGACCCCCGACTTTGGTCAAAATTTACTAATTGATGGTCAAATCTAACCATTAATTGGTCACTTTTTGACCATACGTTTGAGTCGGTGCATAGTTGACCATAGTGTTTTTAGAGTGCACTCTGTGGTATTGAGTGGGATTCAACCTCTCTGAGAGAAGAATGATTATTCTAAGCAGAGCGCTACCATAAATAACTATGCACCGACCTAAAGAATGGTCAAACCATTGACCTCCAACTTTGGTCAAAATTTACTAATTTATGGTCAAATCTAACCATTAATTGGTCACTTTTTGACCATACGTTTGAGTCGGTGCATAGTTGACCATAGTGTTTTTAGAGTGCACTCTGTGGTATTGAGTGGGATTCAACCTCTCTGAGAGAAGGATCATTATTCTGAGCAGAGCGCCACCATAGGTTGGCGCGAATTGTACAGAAAATGAAGGGAAACCTCGTTAAATATCTTGTTTAAAAAGACAAATATACTTCTTTGTTACAGTAGTAGAGTCCATGCCCAAAGTCCAAAGGCTATTAGTAGCTAACAGTCGTCAAATCACCTTAAATGTATAAGACGACTTGGTTTGTCGGCACCGCAACTCGTCTAGACGTTCGTCTTGTTTACATTCTACCCAAATGAAATTGTCGCAGATATCTTTGTTATTTTCCATGAAAATTTTAATTTAAATATAACGTTTTCTTTTTTTCGGCAAATATTTGAAGCTTTTAAAGTAATCGGCCGTTTCGGGTATTGTGTTGCACAAGATTGAAAACAGGCTTAAGAAGTTTCTTTTAAGCCACAAGCTTCCCAAATGTGTCGCGTTTTTTATCTGTTTGATTTTTCCTGTCACAAAAAAATAGGGTTTAGCTTCTTCAAAACAAAGGACAGGAAGTTCAGGGGATACGGTGGGGAAAGAGGGGGAATTTGCCCTAGCCTGATTTTGTTCTTTTCCCCCCACTTTTCCCCTCCCATGTAAGGTCAGTTAGGAGTCTGGGTCAACTAAGAAAATGAATAAATAACCTCCCCTCATACTTAACTTGTCATTGAGAGATATGCTTAAACCTTAGAGCTTTCTGGAACTTCGCCCTGGACCACCCACCTCAGGAATGGGCACTGCAGTCGGTCTTGCACCGCGCCCGAAAATTTTTCCCTCCTCCCAACATGATCCTTTGCCCTTAGCCCCCCCCCCCCGCCCTTCCCCGACAACTGCATCGTATGCATCAAAGTTCTCAAGAAGTAAACATGTAAGAAGATAGAGGGTAGCAGGGTAGCGTTTCTAAAGTTTTCCCTAAAGCTGGTCACCCTATCCCTGCGTAACTTTCCTATTTCATTGTAGTCGATGGTCTGGAACCCTTTCAATTTTTTTAGCGCGAAAAAAGGCACGCGCGGTTTTGAACTGGGCTATGGCCCTACATCACTCATGAGAATGTACTATTTTGAGCGATGTCGTAAAGAGATCCGCCGTTAGAATAGTCCTGCTCTATACATGTTCCATTAGCTTCGGAAATAAAAGTTAAGCACTGCCCTGCACCCCAGTGACAATTGCCAGGGTTCAACATCGATGTCGGTTCGGTTAGGCCGGGGGAATTTTGAATTTTGTGATGTCCTGACTTGGTATTGCTAGTGTCAGTGCATAATTAGAAAAAAAAGGTCTGGGCACAATTTTTTAAAAACTGAATTTGAGTCGTTAAGTTCGCACTCATAAAACAAGTTATATGTATATGGGCATTGCGCAAGTTTGAGAATTTTTCATTGGTCGGTATATAGCTTATAAAATGGCTTATGGCTTTGGAAAAATTTGTTGATTTCATGAACCAATTGAATTCAATGAGACAGAGTTGACCCAGGTAATACCGGAAAAAGAAACCCATTGCCATTTTGCTCGGGATAAGCAATGAAGTAGGGTACTTAAAGCCAGTGTGAGCCACAAAGGGATGAATTTCTCCGCTAAGGTGCTTGCTGTGGGGGAATTCCCACGTTCTTTCCTCAGACTGGTTGCGTAATACTGTTCAAGTCTTGAAGACTAGTCTACTTCTACTTCTGGGAACTTCGCACCTCATCGCTTATAAGATCGTGCAAAATGAACAATTGTGACCAATATTTCAGAAGAGAAGAGTTATTAAAATTTTCAATTTTGATATCTTATGAACAATTTTGAAACAAAGCTAGAAAAAATATAAAAAATCATCTGAAATTCCTGAAAACTTAAAGAAATTTGTTTACAAGTGGAAGTACTGGGATCGAGTGTTGTTTTATGCCCGGCCTTTGCATGCCCAGGACGGTCAAGTGAGGGAGAAGTTTTGCTTCTGGCGAGGCTTCAGACACAGTTTGAAGGAGAAAAACAGGAGAAAAGTGTAAAGAAAAGGGGGTTCCCAGTTCTCGTTCGTACTGAAAACGTTTAAGTGTTCAGATAGTCTATTATTTATGTTATCCTATCGTTATTGTGATTCTTGAATGTTGAGATGTTAAGCGTTAGGATAATATGTTAATAATAGGCTAATTGAACAGAACTGTCCTGAGGCCTAGGCTAGGCAGTTGCTCCGCACTCCGGTACTACTACTAACGTTAGTCGTTACATAGTGTGTTCCACAGGTTTTGGATGAACTTAAATTTCTTATATAACTATTCCATGACAATTTTCAAAAAGGCCCTTAAAGCTACAATAGGAGCATACAGTATCGTGTACTGTTATTTTGATGAGTGACAAAATTTCAGAAAACAGCCCTGTAACAGCTGTCATCAATTAAAAGCCATTTAGCCAAGGCCCTACTGTAGGTAGGCCTGGGCCTATTTAGAAATTTTTTAAGGGGGGGTGGGGCTAAGTCTATTTAGAAATTTTAAATGAGGGGATATCAAATACCTCCAGGGAAAAGACTGTTAGGGGAAGGGTTTCATTGAATTGTTTATATGTAAAAGGGCAGTTCATTTAAAGAGTGTAACAGTTTGCAAAATGAAAGTTTGTTAAAATTGCAGCATTGCATTGAATCATCCAACAAGCATCTTGTACTGGAAAACAGTGATCCTGGCCCATTACTTCACAAGCTATGAGGGTAGAAGCGAACAGCAAGTTATAGCCATTTCAAACTAGCAACTAGGCTAATAATCCAGAATCTATCAGAGAACTTCCTGTTCAGGTACCTTGAGATCAATAAAGTTAAAAGCCTTTGCCCCCTTCAAAGACTGTTTGTCCAATAGAGCAACAGCGTTGGTTTAAACAGTGTTAACGCCGCAATTACAGAAACAAGCTTTACCTGAGAAAACACCTTTTTCTGGCAGGTAACATTTGCTAAAACATCCTATTCAAATCTAGCAGCATGCACCCCACACACTGTGTCGTTCACCATTTTTGCAAACTCCTAGAATATAGGCTATACTTTACAGAGTATACAACTCGTGTTCACAAATATTTACTGAAGTACAACAAATACAGTAGTTTAAAGAAAGGTTGAATTTTAGAGAAAGCAGTTGATGGGCAGCAGATAAATTTTATTCTCTCAAGGAAAGATTTAGTCCTGCCCAAAAGGTTGCCTGAGCTATACACCCCCTTCGGTTGGCAGAGACTGGAGTGTACAGAGAATTTTGAAAAACCCTCGGACAGCTGAAAATTCATTTTCTGCATGTTTTGGGCAACTGTTTTCATTTGAAGACAGAGATTTCCTGCCTTACCTTGTCCAAAGAAGAATCAAATCTTATGAAATCTGGCAGTGACCCTACAGAAGACCTGTCTTTTTTTGAAAACCCCAAATCTCATTTGCAGACCAGTACATGAGGGACACATGGTTTTCCAGGGGGGCTGGTCCACCCTTTCTTCCTTTTGCGGTGCCACTGATAAATCTCTGTTGTAGTATCATAATGCATTGAGACAATATCACACACCTGATCTACATTTTCATTTCTAGTGAATACCTTGGAGGCTGAAGGTGCTCAAACGTGTCAAAAAATCATTTTATTTTTCGAGCTAGGTAGTGTAATTTTGGACTTCTTTGAATAAATTTGATAGTAACTTTCAAGACAAGAAAAGACATACTGGAATTATTCCAGATATGACTCCATTTTGAAGTTGTAAATTTTTGGATTTTTGCCCCATTTGCTAATGATAAAGTAACACCTATGACCCCTATGGTACTGTATCAATTTTTGTTGTCCTGCCAGCATGTAAGCTTCCTGTCCAGTACTCACAAAAAGGTTTCCCATCCAGCACGAAAATTGTAAGAAAGTGTTCCTATTTTTAAGCATTGAAATTGTGTAAAATTGCAATAAATCTAAGTGAAAGTACAATGAAACATCTTCATAGCTTTGTGCAAAATTCTCGTAAGTCATTTCTCCGACAGTCTGATGCTAGCAAATTCGCATCCTATACTCCCCTGTGTTCTCAGGTTACTTGCACTGTGACGTACAGGACATTTTAGAGATTTAAATGTGTCTGAAAGTTATGAAGAAGTTGGCATTCCAGAAACTCTTAGGCATACACATTGTTACAACTAACACTTTAATTAAAAAGGAATGAAAACTTTTCACACCTCGTTAATTATAGGTAAGATCTAAAATTAAAACCCAAAGTGATGTACAGAACCAGAGAATTTTGTGTTTTTGTGCTGAAATACTAAACCTTAAAATGCCGTGAAAGTATAGGTGAAGCAATCAAGCTGATATCATTAATGTGTAGCTTACAGTAACCTTTTACGTAATATGTATGCACAACACTATAAAGAATATGTAGTGGTTTTGGTGCTGCGGTTACACAAAGTAAAAATGTTTTTTGACGTACGGAACGTGTGACGTACGTGACAATTTGTCCCTACACAAAATGAATTGGAAAAGCCTGTTTAAGATTAAATTATGATTAATTATGAAAATGCTATACAGAAAATTACGCAAATTATTGAAAGAGTTGACTTTCCAGACAGCCTGATTTTTGCATGTTGTCCTCTGTTGGGTCTAAACTGCACTGGATTTTTATTCCATTCTGTTTTCAGAGATGACTTTATTTAAAGGCACTTTTAATAACTTCCAGACATGTGATGAGGTTTGACTTAGATAGTACCTTTGCTAAGGTACAATTTAAGTTCAGTAGCAAAGTTACAAGGGAGCAGGGGATCCCCCCACCTCCAACCCGGCTCTGTAAAAAGGAAAAATTTAGAAATTTACCATTTGTTGCAACAGTCAACTAGAGTGTGATTTTCTCAACCCTTTTATGGAATTCTGAATTCTCTCCAATAGAAGTTGTTTCAGAAAATGAAATTTTTCTGCACTGTGTGATGCATATTGCAATTGCTTCTGCAGTACTGTAATGCTCACTCATATATTATTTTGGTAAAGTTTTCCAAACTCTTGATCCAGAAATGACAATTGACACCCGATAATCAAGTGATAACGGCAATAGCAGTGCTATTTTCATTAATTTCATTCCATAAAATTTGAAATTTTCAAATATAAGCTCCCGACTTTTAAAATGTCGTCAGAGAGATTTAGTTTGTAGGCCGTAGATAACATCATTATGTAGCAACAAGGATCTTTGGTCTCCATGCAATATTGCATATTTGCCAATAGGAAATGCAGATTCTTCAGTTATCCCCTGACTCTTCCAATTTCCTTACAGGAAACCAGAATACAATATTTGCTGTAATACAATATTTTCTGTAATACAAGTTCCATATTTTCAAAGTTTCGTTTAAAAAGGACTAAATGGGTGTGCAATAATGCACTGCAAATTAGGTCTCTAACAGCAGTGTTCACACTTCAAAAATTCAGAAAATTTGGGTGCTTGCCCTCTGTATAGATGTCCAGCTTTGCCACCAAAGTTTGCCCTCCCTGCGTGTAAACAGGAAATGACCATCATATATTGCACTTTCTAGCTGTTTAACAACAGCCTTTTGATTGAACTTTACTTGTTTTCCTTGAATAGATCACATGACAAAAATTAAACTACTGAAGGTGCATTTATCAGATACCTTGCCAGGATGCAGTCAATACTACAGCACTTTCCCTATTTGAGATGGCTAGTGGTCCTTTCAACGCTGTCAAACTTCCCCTGTGTCACCGTCTCTCTTACTCCTGAAATGATTCATGGGATGTGGCATGGTCAGCGGATACCAATCACCAATGTCCAGTCTGGGAATATTTCAAAACAGTGTCAAGAAAAACTTCATTCTCTGAATTTAAATAATTCAGCTAAAGGTATGTCAGTAATATGCATCATTCATCGTGTTTCCGTACATAGTGTTGATATTATAAGTACAGTCCTGATGATGGTCCAGTCAAGCCAAGCCCTACAAATCTTAGTTGACCCTTAACACAAACCTTTTCCTCCTTATTGTTAACATACAAGAATGGACATTTAGGACCTCAGAGAATTACAGTCTAGAATCTCTATTCCCTCATCTCTTGAATTGGCTGACATACTTTTGAGATTGAGAGCAGCAGTCCTCTGGCATCTATTGATTTTGACTAGCAGCTTGATTGTTTATAAGCCCCCGCCCCGCCTTCCAGTATCACCCTGCAAATCAACTTGGTCAACTCTCAGAATTAGCTGCCTTGTAGCAAAAATCTACAAGTACCTACTATAAACTTAAAAAAAAAATTTCAACTAGCTGCCACTGGCCTTCATCTGCAACATTTTCTGAAACCCTTTTTGGATTTGGGCTTGAGTATTTTTGGAAGTGGCCTTTTTTATTTGTTATTTTTTTTGTTGAAGTCTTTTTGCTTTATTGATAAGTGAAGTGTGGACGTACTATCATCGACATACCATTCAAAAGTTCATTTGCCTCATTGTGAGATGAATTTGGAAGAAAGAGTACTGTAGCTTTGTACTCTGGTAGTATAAAACATATTTTGTCATGGCCATATGGGGCTCTTTCTCTAAGGGGGAGGGCCCTTTTGCCCAGCTCCAGATCATCTGCCCACCTGCAGCACTGAAGTATGCTTGATTTAGTAGTCTTGCAGTTGGGGTCTTGTGCTTGGTGCTCAGCATAAGCAATAAAGTAGGGAAAACAAGCCAATGCACCACAACTGAGAAAAGGCTTGACTTGAACCAATTGGTTGGAAACTGGGCGGTAAAACTCCATGTAACTAACTAACCAGTAAGGTTTTGGCCAATTGGGGGATGGGGGGTGCAGCCTCCCCATTCCCACCCCTTCCCCACTGTCTGAAATTCCATGTTCAATTGTAAAATTTAACATTGTACTGCCTTATTATATGTAGATCATACTGCAAATGATCAAAACCTTTCTTAATTGAAATGATCTCCCTACATACCATAAAATCTACTACTATGCATTATTTTACTATAATACAAAGGAGAAGTCACCAATGGATATGTTTCACTTACAGTATATCACTTGACAAAAATGCAGTTGTCTTTAGTTAACCTTGGCCTTGGATCCTAATGGTTTCCATTTTTAGTACATCACTAAATAGGTGCGTGATGAAGAATAGAATTCCTGAACAATGTCAGGGCACTTCCTGCAATGTCATGAGAGTGTTGTGATAATGTTTAAAGGTTGAATGAGTTTACAGTACATTGCATTTAGCACTTTGGATTATTTATTGACATGCTAAAACGAAAGTTCATTCAGTTTATATGATACCACCCAACTGATGCAACTGCTCCATCATCCATGATTAAACATTAAATTTGACATTGACAGTTATTCATTGAAGGTTGCATTTTCCCCTATGATACATGTAACTGTTACAGCCGTACGAGACACTTCATCAATGAAAAAAAAGTGAGACTTGGTTTTATGTATTAAAAAGAGCCAAGTAAGTGATAGTTAGATTGACACTGGCCATTACTGGGGGCCATTAGCTTTTACTTTGCTTGCTCTTTTACTTACAGGTGTGCACCAATTACCTTTTCAGGCTTAAAAGTAAGCAGATTAAGTAGGTTATGAATTGGGTGGAATTATCATGGTACAGGTAGATGAAAGAAATGGGAAGGTTAAAGGCTCAGTTCTCTCACTCAAAACAGTACCAATTCTCCTAACTTACTTACTTAAGCCCCTCCCACAATTGTCTGAAATTCATCCTCATCCAGATACAATCTCAGTTCATTGCTTCAAGGTGAGTATAGAAAAACTCAATTTAAATAATCAAAACACTCTCAGTACCATTCATGCTGTGTAATATGAGCTATGGTACTCTGCATTGTTTGAATTAGCTGCCAGTCAAAGAGCTGAGCCAATTGAGAATTTTGGTATACCCCCATACCAAAATTGTAGACTTTGGGGTGAGATGTTTGGCCCTTTAACACTGATGGCCCCCAGTAATGGCTGTCAAATCCCTTCTTCATTTTGGCTGCTTATTGGTCCATAAATGCCATAATCAGCAAGTTTATAGTTACCATTTTGTTCTAAAGGTCAAAGGTTATAAGGGTACGCACTCTTCCAATTGACCAAATGCATATGGAACAGTACACAAACCTATGCAAAGCATTAGACTTATGATTGGGTTTTATGTACCCCTATGACCTTTGATATAAAGCGGCTGCACATGTGCAATAACAACCTGAACTGACTTATTCCTTTGAGTTGACATTGGTATTCATCCAAAATTAATTCAAAACATCATCTCAATTTACCCAGGGCTATTCTTGCTGCACTACTGTACTTTCCTTTAAGTTTGTTCTAATGTGGATTTGTAGATTTTTACTTTGGCTACATTTTAATCTACTCTTGAATAAAGTTGGAGTTAATTATATGTCAATGGCATTTACTACCCTCACTTAAAGAAATAGCATCATTTGAGGATCTTTATGGTGAAGATACAGTAAGAATGGGCACGTACAAATTCTTGTCCTTGAAAGGTAAAATCCTTAAAAATTTGAAATCTGGTAATTGTCCTCCATAAACAAGTTCAGTACAAAATACACACAAGTTAGAGTAAATTTTGCATATGACTTGTGAGCTTTACTTCCATTGGAGACATTAAATGCTTTATGTTCTGAATCCAAAAACTAAATTACTGAAATTCTCCTCAATAATATACATTATGCTTGAATGTTTTGGCAATGTCATGTTTTTTCAGGGGGGGGGATGTTGGGCAAAATTGTCCTTTCCACATTTTCAAGTACTGCACAGGCTTTCAGGTGAGAAGGGGCTGAAGAAAGTATAATTTGTATGCCTGTGAAAATCTTATATTTTAAAATGAATCACTTTTTTTAATGCCCATGCAGTTAGAACCTGGACAAATTCTTAGCCTATAAGGTAATCACCCGAGTCCCCATGGAAAGCAAGATTTTGTGGGGTAATCACATTGCACCCGACTTCCTGCTTATTCACTCGAGCCTGCTCCAAGAAACCACAAGCTCAATAAGAGACAGCAAGTGGAAGACAAAGGAGGAATAATTTAGGTCAGATGTGCCACTGTTTGCGAGGTGTGAAAGGCAAGCAGTGGGGCAACTTCTTATTTGGTTTTTGTTGACCTTTGTTCACTAAGACAAAAAGATTTGGACAGAGTTTTTATAGGAAATTGGACATGACAATGTTCTACAAACTCATGCTTTGTCTTTCAGCCTTTGATTCCTTTGGAAAACCTGGAGCAGGAATTTTGGTGGGAAATGTCAACTGGTTAGGACATTTTGATGAGTGTGATGGTCTCAAAGATTTTCATTACTGTTTGGTGGAGTTTAATATCTCACAAGTGGCAGAACTTGATGGAATACCGGTGAGTTAGGGAGAGTAGCTTTTTCTAGTCCCTGGCTGTCTGCAGATTACTCTTCAGTTCTACCCAGTGTTCTCCTAACTGAATATTCTGAAGAGCCCATTGACCACAAGAATTCCAATGGGCAAGTTAATAAGCCTCTTCCCATGGTTGCCTCATCAACTTGCCCAATGGACTGCTCATGATCACTAGGCTGTTCAGAATATTTAGTAGGAGCACAGTTGGAAGAGTAGAAATCTACCAACTACTGAGTACTAGAAAAAGCCAAACTCCCTCAGTTTGTATTTTGGACCATACATAATTTTCTGAATATATTTTTTAGCCCTTGAGTTGTTAATTCTACAGGTGTGCTAAAAACAGGCCCATAGCCAAAGAGGAGGGGGCATAGCTTAAGCCCCCTTAATATTTATTTGCCCCCCCTAGAGGCTTTGAAGCCTGCTATTGATTTACTACATTTGTACATATTTGGCCCCCTGAGAAAATCCTGCCTGAATGGTTTTTGCCTGTCTTGTCTTGGTAAGGCCTAGCAACAAATCACATTCCTTAGAAAATTAAGGAGTAGTGGTAGGTGTGCTGTTTTATCAAACTTTAATACATTTTCCTAAGGTCTCATTCTTTATCTAGGTGCGCAAAAAATCACACTTCAAAAATTATGCTTGAGGTGAGCAGTGGTGTGTGATGGTACTCTCATGCCTTTTAGGCCTGGTGTATGCAAAATTATATTGAGATTAAAATACTGTAGTTTGAAACATTTTGGTGTTTAAACAACACACAGAGTAGAGTAGATCAATTTCTCTAAAGATTAATATTACAGTACCTTTGGTAATTAGGAGTGTGTCTATTTATCCCACAAACCTTAGCCTACTTAATGCATAGACTTGGTTTTTCCACTTTAAAAGCTGCTTCATATTTCCAAATAACCAGAGCTACCCATCCACTGTAAATATAAGACCTGTACAATCAGCTCAAGATACTGTACTTTTGAATGTTGCTAGGTCTGGTTCACTGCAGAAACAGACATTTCGAAACTTGGGGTAGGATAGCAAGGGTGTTTTTTTTTTTGTTTCTTCCATAAATGAAAAAGCTGAGCTGGGACTCTTTTTGGGCCACACTGTTCTTTAAAGAATGTGGAAAGGGAGGGAGGTGGACATTATAGCTTATTTGCAATACAAAACAAAGATTATACATGGTGTCCTAACATTCTTTCTAAGGAAAATTCAAGGACTTCACCAAAGAGATCACAAACTGTAGGTACTCTACTGCTTTGTGGTTTTTAAACCTTATTGACCTGAGAGTGAGCATTTCCACCTTCCTCCCCTAATTTCCACTCACCTTTGGCCGTCCCCACTCACTTCCTTTTAAAATGGAAGTGAGTGAGGAACTCTATCACAAAAAATTTTTGTGATGTAGTTCCCTTTCCTCATACAGATTGCAACAGAGGATTACTATGGGAGTGTTACTACATGATAGGTTTACTGACCTCATACATACAGAAGGTATTCTCTTTTTGGGTGGTGCAGTATGGTACTAAAGTAATGAAACTCTTTTGAAAAGCATGTAGTTGCTCTCTATTTACCATCCGACTGCCTGTTCAAGTGGTTAGAGCACCCAGCTTGCAGCTGGGAGGTCTGGAGTTTGACTCTTGTCCAGGTCATACCAAAGACCTTAAAAATGGAAAATACCCCCATTGTGCTCAGTGGCAGATCAGCAGAAGCAATGGACTAGGGAAAACTAGCCAGGGGGCCACAACTGTGAAAAGGCTGTGCACCTTTCTGACTTAAACCATTGGGTTAGAAACTGAACCAAAAAACTCAAGTAATTAACTAACTAACCAATTTGCCTTTTCCTTTGTAATCACAGATCCCTATGCTCTATGGCCTTTGTGCTCCACAAGAATGTTCAGAGATGGATGTTTTAAATGGACTGGAGTATTTCACTGGTAACTAAACCTAAGAAAATTTTAAAACTGAACTAGACCGACAAATCAGAGGAGCTGTATATATTTTGAGATAGATTGTGCTATCTAGTAACACTGCAAACTTTTTGAAGCAAATGTTAATTTAGAGTGGTTAATGTTATGTACTCACTGAATGCATCTTTTGTTTTTTAAGCTTCTCTGATTGGTCAGTGACATTTACAAAGCAGTGAATAATTGATGATGGTTGCATAGCAGTGTGGCTTTAAAGAAAAGCAGCTTAAATCTGTATTCTTCAAATTACACGAAGTCAATTATTTAGAAACAGCCATGACATTAAAATGCGAATAAGTCTATGCACAATCTGGAGTACCCCTGCCTAACTGGGGAAAGTTACTGTATATTAGAGATGGTCAGTAACTCGCACAATCTGTGGTTTTAGTCTAGAGGTTCCAGCCAGTTGTGTCGTAATCACAACTGGCTTGACTGTTATAAACCTCAGAATGTGCAACTTACTCACCATCAAGTTGTGCAGGACTACTTGGGGATGTGGGCTTATTGGTATTTTCATAGCATGGTTGTCAAATAAAGGCCATGAACTCATGTAAGGTTGCATTGGGCAGTTGAGTGGGAAGGAAGTGTTCAAGCATTTTAAAAAATACGAGACGGATATAAAGTTCAATTAAGGGAGGATGTGTAGCTATTTTAGGTGAGAAAGCTAGCGTTTTTTGCCCAAAATGCTGATGGTTCCTTTATGTCATTGTCATCTTATTACAATAGAATAGACATGGTTCACATAGTTCTGTTATTCTTTTCTTCAAAGGTGCACCTTTCCTATACCACTAAGCTTCTTTCAGTGTAAACAGTAATATATCAGGGCAAGGAATAATAGATGGGTTTGAAGTTTCCCCAAGGATCAGTATTGTGCAATAGGTCAAAGGTCATGGGGTGACACTTTTACATGTGTTTAGGCAGATGGGGGAATGTAACCACACCATGGACTTCCTATACATGGACAGAGCATACTGCAGGGTACGTTTTCGCTACCATACATGTGAGAAAAAGTGCCCCAAGATGGCCATCTGCTATGGTTTTGTGTGAATGTTTGGACTTGCTCAAGTATATTCCCATATTTTGCAAGAAAGTTGAAATATTTTTGAAATATGGCAAGGTAAGGTCAAAATCACTTCATGCGTTGCGGGAATATGATATTGTTTTCCATTCAAGTTTAAATTTTGCTTAAAATATTACATAGTCATCGTCAAATCAGACGACTTATAGCTTCGCGGCAGCCATCTTGGTGCACCTTTTTTGTTCCCAGCCAGTGGCAACAACCTATGGATAGAACGTATACGTTACATGCTCTGTCCATGTATATACGTCTGTGATACACACATTAAACAGTATGCTATGCCCAGACATTTTGTTAATAGACATTTTGTTACCTATTGACCTAAACGAAAGGTCATTGTAAAAGCATGCACAGATGTTAACATCAAACTCGTCTATTGAGACCAACATATGTATTCATGGCAGTAGCTGCACTACACTGGGATTAAATTGAAAGTGGTGGGAAAATGGAGGGCAAAGGAAAACATTCAAGTTGGGGGCAACAAATTTTCAAGAACAGCACTAAACCAGGCGCAAAGCTCTTGTTTTGCAGGTGGGGTCCAGCTTAAGAACACCTCTTGGTGACAAATTGGGTCTCAGTACAAGTGTAGTTTGCTGTTAATAGCAAATAAGGTTCAGAGCCTGCTAAGTTTTTCTATTGGATTCCATGGGGAAGGGCGGTTAGAAGAAGCCTCAGGGAGGGTTCAGGGAGTAAAGCTTAGGATGCTATGAGGTTTTTTACATCTCTTGGTAAAAGAAAATGTCTCAGGATAGGTATATTTATTTATATATTCAGGATTGGGGTTAGGGATATGGCAAACAAATTCCCCAATCCCATCCCCAAAGCCCCCCTCCCCTCCCCAGATGCCGCCAACTGTTCACCGTAGAAGGCTATGAGCAGCAATTTATGTAATTAAGGTAAGTGTAATCTCTGTCCCCTTTCTCTTCACAGACAAAATTCCAGATTTTTCAGTGGCAGCCAAATTTCAACCTATGTGTGCAAAATACCCACATCAAGATTTTTATGCCAAATTTTTTGTGACTTTGTAAGTATAATGGCTACTTAGAAAGCTTGAATTTCATCATATATTTGTTGTAATGGATTATTTTTCATTTTTTCTACTTTTATTTTCAAAGCTTTAGTAAAACTAAAACATTTAAATCCAGGCAAGACAACATGTAGCTTGAAAAATGTGGGTATTGCTGTAAAGTTCACACTTGTAATTGATTGATATATGGCTGTGGTATCACATTACACTACACTAGAGTGTTGCTCAACAATGGCATGTGAAATCAGACATATTAGAATGATGTTACCATTATGAAATCTAGCCAATGTTCTTCATCTAGTGCCTTAACAATTGATTAAATGAAGTGGAAAGTGTTGATGAAACAATGAAACTGTTGAAACAATCAATTTTGAATGCTGAAGATGGGGGTATGTTTGTAGTAAACGATACATTTCAACATCATCATCCACAGAAAATAATATTTAAAATGTTGTTTAGTTTTTGTGTCAGCAAAGTCCAGCTGTACAGAAAAGAATTATTTTGCTTTGATTTCTTTTGTTATGTAGGTCAATATTTGGTGTACTGTTCCTGTTGGTAGTTGGGTCTTCCCTCTACCATGCTTGGTATCATTCTCAAGCTTGCCGTCGTAAGTCTGGGTTAAATTATCTGGAAGAAAATCAAGGTCCATCTCACCCAGACACCTCTCCTCTTGTGACATCTGAAGGAGATCAGATCCATATCACACCTGGTGTACCTACGGATTTTGAAGAAAAAGAAGGTTAGATGAAAAAATTGAAAATTATAAATGTAAACAAATTCAAAATAACAAAGAAAAGTGGCTATGATGAGGCACAAAGCTTTATCAAACTTTTTCTTAAAGTAGCACATGAAGTTGGTTTGTGAAATTCACAAATTTTTTTCACTTGTTCCTTAAGCTTTCTTCACATACTAATGGCAGACAATTCCTGGTCCTACGTACCGATTAATCTTTCATAGACCTATTTCCAAATAGCAATTACAAAGGATTGTGGGATAGAGTTTTGGTGTTTGTCATTTTTGGTTTCGATGAAAAGAGAAACCTAGGCATTCATGATGGCGTGTGTGTGTATGAGTGTGCGCGTGCGTGTGTGTGTGTATGTGTGTGTTTGTGTTTGTGACACTTTACTTGTTTACACCATATCTTAAGAAGGGAAAGTCTGACAGTTCTCAAACTTGGTACACAGATACCCCTTACTGAGAGGAAGAATCCTATTTATTTTGGTTGAGGTCAAAGGTCATTTGGGGTCACAGGGGGTCAAAAACCAAAATCTTTGTTTACACAATATCCCAAGATAGAAAACTTTGAATCATTTCAAACTTGATATGTTGATGGGTTAAGATGTAGGAAAGAACGGGATATATTTTCGTGGAGGTCAATGGTCATTTGGGGTCACATGGGGTCAAACCCTGATATCTTGTTTACACTGTATCTCAAGGTAGGAAACTTGGATTCATTTCAAACTTGATATGTTGATGCCATATGATGTGAGGAAGAACTGAATTTATTTTGGTGGAGATGAAAGGTCATTTTGGGTCATGTGGGGTCAAACCCCGGAAATCCTTGTTTACACTGTATCTCAAGGTAAGAAACTGTGATCCATTTCAAACTTGATATGTTGATGCGTAAGGATGTTGGGAAAAACCCAAGAAATTTTGGTGGAGGTCATAGGTCATTTGGGGTCACATGGGGTCCAAACCCTGAAATCCTTGTTTACATGATACATCATGATAGGAAAGTTGGATTCATTTCAGACTTGTTATGTTGATGTATTATGATGTAAAGAAGAATCCTATTTATTTTGGTGGAGGTCAAAGGTCATTTGGGGTCAGAAGGGGACAAATCCTGAAAAACTTTTTAACACAATATCTTAAGGTAGGAAGCTTGGATTGATTTCAAACTTGATATGTTGATGCGTTATGATATAAGGAAGAACCCTTTTGATTTTGGTAGAGGTCAAAGGTCATTTGGGGTCATAGGGGGTCAAACTCAGAAAACCTTGTTTACACTATATCTCGAGGTAGGAAACTTGGGATTCATTTCAAACTTGATATGTTGATGTGTATGATGTTAGCAGATTGTTTGCGGAATATCTTAAGGCACAGTATGAAATTTGTAGAAATGTTTTGGTTAAAAGAAAAACCAGTTACTAACATGTGGAGTCAAAGGTCACTACGGGTCACCAGTTGTTACAAGAAATGTAGCATTTCATTGAAAAGAGCATGTATGTATCATTGAAACCTCAATGCATTTTTGCATTCTGGTTGTCAATGGCATTTTACTGTGGTTAAAATTGACGCACACCCAAAACTATATGCCACAGTTCATTGTAGTTGCTATTTGGAAATAGGTCTATGAGGGAGTAATTAACAATTCAAATCTGTTTTATGATTCCTTGTGGTAGACAGGCAAGGAATCTCATGAGGTGATGTTGTGTGCGTCGATATGGGTGTGGGGGTGGGGGGGGATAGACAAGGGCGGATATAAGGATATTTTTTGGGTGGGGCAAACTCAACTTGAGACCAAGACGTCTCAAATAGTATCAGGGGATGTTGTGCATTTTTGAGGGAGGGGGCATGAGAAGTGGTGACTGACTGCCCGAAAGACTATCTAAGCGGAGCGCCACCATCGGTTGGCGCGGAGCGTACAGAAAATTTTGAAAAATCGCGACCTCTCAGGTAGCTGGAAATTGCATTTGCCAGGCTTGTAAGTAGAATTTAAGCAGTCGTTATTTTGAGCTTTCCTTTGCAATAAAATCTTCATTTTAATGAAAAGAAAATCAAATTGCAAAATGATCAGAAAATTACCAGATAAAATGTACTGGCTCCTTTACAGGACAATGTGACATTTTATCATTTTCTTTGTCGCAAAGTAAAATCTCCATTAAAAAGAATAGACCAGATCCAAATGTTTGTTTAATATGTTAAAGACGAACATATTCTAAGCACTCTGGTGAAGTTTTCGTTCATTTCTCATGTTCAGTTCTCGAGATATTAGCAACTTAAGTTGACACATTTTCTACAAAAGGTAAACTTGAACCAAGCAGGTGCTATGTCATGTATTCATATTGATGGTCAATGTTTTGTTTTGTTTTTTATTTATTTTTGATCCTGCTGTTTGATCTTGAATTGACTGGAGATGCTATCTTGCCCTTTAGACAAATTAAGTTTTTAAACTTCCATTGCTCGGGATGCACTTATGGTTACAACATATCACAGTTAAATTGTATAAATATGGTGTTAAATTTTAGAGAAAAACAACTACAGAACCCTGTAAACATTTCCATCAATGTGAATACATGACATCACATCACATCATCAAGTTCACTGTTTGTAGAAAATATGTCAACTTCAATTCTAATATCTCGAGAACCAAACATGGGAAATGAGTAAAAATTTCCCCAGTAAGCTATGCCTAGAATATGTTCCTCTTCAAAATATCAAACATAAATTTGTTCTGGACTTTTTTGTTTCAAGGAGCTGCACACCAATGGAAATAAATTGAAATCATAACTTTTTGAATCATATTAACTCATATGACCAGTGGTCGAATGAGCCTGTAAACCTGAACCGGCCACACAGAGGAATTGGTGGCGCTACCAGCACCAATATCAGTACTGATTCAGTACTGCTATTGGTGCTGGTAGCGCTATCATCGTTTCTGTGCGGCCGGTACTGGGCTAAAATTTTGATACAATTACGAACTATATCCTTGACAATTACACATTAGTTTATACTTTATAAATAATATATGACATTTGTATGAGAGAGAAGGCTGGGATACTTTGTCCAGATTAAGAAAAAGGCTACTTTTTATTCATGTCATATCTAGGTTTGTGGCACTTTTGAAACACGATACCTCAAAATAGGAAAGACCAACACTCTTCTTATTTGGTATGTATAGATTTGTTATGTTGAGAAGGAGAACCCTATTGCTTTTGATGGAGGTCAAAGGTCATCTGGGTCACCAGTGTCAAAGCTGAAAACATTGTTAACACAATATCTCAGGGCAGGAAATTTGGATAAATTTCATACTTAGTATGTGGATGCATTATGGTGAGAGTATGGTCCCTATTTTTTGGTGAAGGTCTAAGATCGTTTGGGGTCACCAGGGGTCAAACTCTGGCCTTGCTAACATGTTATCTCAAGGTTGGGAACTTGGATTGACATCACACTTGGTATGTATACATGTGTTATGGTGAGAAAATGGTCCCAAGTATTATTGGTGGAGGTCAAAGATCATCTGGGGACAGCAGGGGTCAAACTCTGAAAACATTGTTAACACATTATCTCAAGATAAGAAATTTGGACAGGTTTTATACTTAGTATGTATATGCCTTATGGTGGGAAGATGGTCCCTGTTATTTTTGGTGGAGGTCAAGGGTCATCTGGGTTCACCAGGGGTCAAATTCTAAAAACCTTGTTAAAATGTTACCTCAAGGTAGGAAACTTTAATGTATTTCATAATTTGTATGTGGATGCATTATTGTCAAAAAATGGTTCCTGTCGTTTTTGGCAGAGGTCAATGGTCATCTGGGTTCACTATGGGTTAATTGAAGCCTGAAAATTGTGTTAACACGATATCTCAAGGAAGGAAACTTGGATAGATTTCATTATTGTTATGTGGATGCATTGGTCAAAATATGGTCCATATTGTTTTTGGTGGAGGTCAGAGGTCAACTGGGGCCACTAGGGGTCAACGTCTGAAAGGATATATTTCATACTTGGTATGTGGTTATGTTATGGTGCCAAGATGGTCCCTTTTTTTGTTGGTCGAGGTCCAATCCCATTTGGGGTAACACAAAATTATTTTTCCAACATTTTTGTTTCACATTTGACACAGAAGATAAGGAAAATCTTGGCATCATTTGGAATAGAATATATACTGATCATCAAAACCTCAAAACATTTTTACATTCTGGTTGTTGTCATTCTTTAATACTGTTTAAATTAATTTTAATTGCAAATATTACCACTGAATGGAACAAGAGAGTCTGAATACCTGTATAGTGTTTTGGTGTTGTTTTGTAAGTAAATAAAATGCTGTAATTGTATAAAAAGTTGTATAAGGATGAAGTGAAATCTCTGATGTTTTATATTTTCAGATCACATCAGATCACATCAGACATCAAATGGCCATGTTCAAGCCGAAAGTGAAGGTATTTTGTCACACAAATCAGCAGGCTTCTTTTCATGTTACTCCAGTGAAATTTGTTGTCAAAGGACAAATAAGTCTCATTAATTTGAATCAGTATGGCCCTCCCACTTTCAGAGAAACAAGGTAGTGGCATGCCATACCTGTTGCAGCTAATTTTGTTCGTTATCCTCAGTACAAGTCCAGACCCTCCAGTTGCCATGGAGAACCTGAAAAGAGATAAATGTGCTAACTTAGCATAAGAGCTCTAAAAGTACCACAAGCAGAACCGATATGTAGGTCAAAGTGGCCAGCAGGAAAAACATTACCTATAAACTGGCACTCTTGTGCGGACATACATTCTAGTAATGTAAGTAAAGGCAACTTGGGATGAAACACATACTGCCAATAACATCCCTCAGTAATAGTGGCAGTGGGAATGGTTCTGCTCTATAACAGCTGTAGTAAATAAATTTGGACTACCTCAGTTTGGTTCCATCTTTTTCAATGGACAAATAAAAAAAATTTAAAAAATCAGGCCTGATATTTTCTTTGTCAAGGAATGCTTTATTTGGAAAATGTCACAAATGATGATATATCAGCTACATTACAAGCTGTGGTGCTACTGAAATAAGTATCTCTCAGAAAGGTTTTGTTTAAAGCAAATGATTTCGATATGCACCAGTACAGGCTGTAATTTAAAGGGAAGTTTAAGCAAAAATTTAATTTTCATTTGTGATAGAGTAACCAAATCTTTACAGTGTTGTGAAGCTTCCATTTAAATTGGACATGCATTTCTTGAGGTACCAGTAAATGAAGTCACGAGGGTTGCGTTCCAAAGTAAGTTTGAGGGCAGCAGAGATAAATATCACTCCCTCAAATTGGCAAGGAGTGCTTTGCTTCCCAATTTTTTTTTTTTCAGACTGTTGTGTTGACCTTGCAGTTAATCTGAATAGGACCTCCCTGTGGGGGATGCAAAGTTTGTAACATTCTCTTGCCATTTATGCAATCACATTCTTATATTGTGAGATTGTTTAGGAGAAAATTGGTTTAAAAGTTAACCCTTTACCGTTGTTTGGGTCCTTTTGGACCCATGCGGAGAGCTCGGCTGTCACCCATCTTTACTGTGTCACGCGGAGCTCGAAACTGCGAGTAGCTACCCGAAAATTCGGCCACAACAACGAGAGAGACAATAGTTTAAGGTCACGGGGTCAATGGCCTACGGAAGCCGATGCGGGGCGGGCCTCGTCCGCTTTTCCGCCCACTGCCGAGGCACGCAAATATGCCCCGATCAGAGCACAACGGTAAAGGGTTAAAAGAAAAGCAAAAGATTGTCCATTAATGTGAGAATACGATATGTGCTTGCTTCAAGTCCCTTTTTGTTGAAAATGTCACAACTTTAGTCGCTCATATCTTGAGAACCACACATTCAATTTCAAAGCAAATTTCACCTAATTGCTTAGAATAAGTACCCCTCTAACATATCAAAACTTAGTGTACCCTTGAAATGCTTGCTTTAAAGGAGAAGGCAACCAACGGATTTAACACCTATCAGCTAGTAGAGACCACAATTCTAACACATTTTCAGAAAAAAGCTAATCTAATCAGCATAGTTCCAAATTTTTATGAATTTTTCAATTATTTTTCTTCCCTAATGAATCCCCATGATGTTCGTAGCCATTTTCTGGTTTTCTGGCTTTAATATGACGTAAACGAGCCACATCGTAAGTTATACGATTTCCCATTCATTGCACATGGCGTGTACACTATTCCACAAACTGGAGGGATGTATAAAAAAAGGTCTGAGCCTTCCTAGGGGCAATAAAGTCTGTGTATACTCACCCTAGCCATGAAAATATGTCTACGAGGACTAGATAGCATTGCCGACAGCTTTGGCAATCTCAAAAAATTTTTAGGGCCTCACTAGGCCAAATGAAGCTGGCGCTTGCTATTTTGCTACAGTAAGAATTGCAAACTGCCTACCTTGTCGTTATGTTCACTCAGTCTTCTCTTCTTTGCCTCAACTAAACAAATATCGGCAGTTAAAAAATCCACATAGGGACTTTCTGGTATCTTTCTCAAAAGCACTTCCCCAAGATACTGTTAGCTCACTCGCTATTTGCGTAGAAAACAGACAAGATCATACTGGTTCCGATTAGTGTCAAAACTGGTACAAGTGCTAAGCATACTAGCCGCATGCTAGAACCTTCATAAGAGATCCCGCCGACTGCCACCTTGTCCTGTTTTCTTTCTTTATTCTCTGAATACTCAGGCTACCAAACATACTGTTTGATTCAGTCTTTCTATACAAACGTTCCCGTCCTATATTCCATGTTTAGCGGGAGAGTGTACGACAAAGAGTTCGAGTACATCCTGCTCGTAAGTTGTAACGTTAAATTCCGTGCACAGCGTTTTCACACTGGACACTGCACAACAGTTTACTGTATATTAGTCAAGGTCACCCTGCCATGAGAACGTGTTTGCAGTTCTCTACATACAGTTATTTCCTTTCATCAGGGTTACCCGAACTGTAAGGGTTACAGGCAAAGTGTATGGTGACAGACAGCGGTGCGATGGTGTTGCCAATTACGCAAAAAAAAAACTGTTGTTCATTTTACTTTATTATTGTATGATGAAAATAATTTTATTCAAACATTAGGAATTTTATCTCCTTTTCAAGGGGAATTCAGAAGATGTGTTATGCAGTATATGTGCAATTACAGATAGTTTATGTGGGTTGGTAACTTTTCTGTTGAAAAATGATATGTGGCTCGCTTTCGTCATTGTACATCCGGGAACTGGTGAATTTCAAAAAACGAGGGCGCGGACCAGTAGCTTCTTAAAAATCAATTTTTAAGGTTGAAATGAATACTTCAAAAACTTCTTTGTGCTTCTTTTGGAAAGAGCATACCATAAAATGGTAGTCTGTAGGCAGAAAAAGCTAGGGTTGCCTTCCCCTTTAAGCTGTTAGGCATTCTTTCAAAAATGACTCTCTAGCTGAAAGTCATATTTGTTATTTACAAACTTATATTTTTCTCAAAGGTAAAACATTGACAACTTTCAACAAAATCATCTTCAGTTGGGCTTTACCTCAAAATCTACCAAAGCTACTATCAGGGAACCAAGCCAAGGGAAGCATTCCTTGCCTTCATGGCATCAGAGTACTCAGCATGCTCTGGGTTATTCTGGGCCATACTTTCTCGATGCCTGCTATGATAGGAACTGGTAAGTACCTGCTATTGTACATATCAACTTTTACTGCATACCAGTGTTGTAGTAGCCCTTTTGCCTATACATGTTCAAAGAGAGTGAAAAGCTATTGCAAGTCAGGCTCTACTCATGTATTAAGGTGTAAAATATTTCTTTGTTCAGAAATAAGCAAGTTCAGAAATTCGTTGCTGCATGGAATTGTAGGGCACAGCTTGGGATATACAAATCGAGCTCAGCACTTAGTGTATGGCATTCCTTTTAGTATTTGCGTCCAACACTCTCTTAGTGTAGCTAGCCAACTTTAACAAAAATAGGGTCTTTGTTCTACTTTACAGCTGATTAAAATGCAAATTTTTGAACTACAATGACAATTGAGACACAATCTACTGCAGAAAACCACACTTGAAATCCCTCTTTATGTTATGGAAGGAATAAGAACGAACAATTTCACAAGATCTGCATGTAAATTCTATACTTGAAATATGTGTTGTAGGTGCCCAATTGGTTTGTTAGATAAGTAACCATTTGCAAACTTCTTTGACTTTTCCATCTTATGCAATGGAGCAATGTGGAATGCACTAACACCTAGGAAAATTAATGAAGTGAAAACTGACAGAAAAAAGTTACTCCTTCTCCTAGACCATTATGATGATGATCAAAGCTCAAAATGAGTGGCTTTACATCTGTTTATTAATGTAATGTATACTTAAAAGCTGGATTCTGGAAGTCATTTGTACTTTGCAAATCTACTTTTATCAAATCAAATTCCTGTTAAGTCTGCTTAGCAGTTGTATCATATGAATAATTTACATTGGGTGTTATGCCTCTAGTGGTGCCCACGGCCTTTTCCCAGTTGCGGGGTTCGGGATTGTTTTCCCTACTCCATTGCTTATGCTTAGCATCATGCGCCATGGCAGTTGCATCATATTAAAGTTAACATATATATATGATAATACATTTTTTGGTTTCGATGAAAAGAGAAACCTATGCATTCATGATGGTGTGTGTGTGTGTATGTGCGTGTGTATGTGTGTGTGTGTGTGTGTATGGGTGTGTGTGTATGTGTGTGTGTTTGTGACACTTTGCTTGTTTACACGATATCTTGAGAAGGGAAAGTCCGACAGTTCTCAAACTTGGTACACAGATACCCCTTACTGAGAGGAAGAACCCTATTTATTTTGGTGGAGGTCAAAGGTCATTTGGGGTTACAGGGGGTCAAAAACCAAAATCTTTGTTTACACAATATCTCAAGATAGAAAACTTGGATTAATTTCAAACTTGATATGTAGATGCGTTATGATGTTAGGAAGAACCCTATTGATTTTGGTGGAGGTCAAAGGTCATTTGGGGTCACGTGGGGTCAAACCCCAAAATCCTTGTTTACACGATATCTCATGGTAGAAAACTTGGATTAATTTCAAACTTGATATGTAGATGCGTTATGATGTTAGGAAGAACCCTATTGATTTTGGTGGAGGTCAAAGGTCATTTGGGGTTACAGGGGGTCAAAAACCAAAATCTTTGTTTACACAATATCTCAAGATAAAAAACTTGGATTAATTTCAAACTTGATATGTAGATGCGTTATGATGTAAGGAAGAACCCTATTGATTTGGTGGAGGTCAAAGGTCATTTGGGGTCACGTGGGGTCAAACCCCAAAATCCTTTTTTACACGATATCTCATGGTAGAAAACTTGGATTAATTTGAAACTTGATATGTTGATGCGTTATGATGTTAGGAAGAACCCTATTGATTTTGGTGGAGGTCAAGGTCATTTGGGGTCACAGGGGGTCAATAACCAAAATCTTTGTTTACACAATATCTCAAGATAGAAAACTTGGATTAATTTCAAACTTGATATGTAGATGCGTTATGATGTTAGGAAGAACCCTATTAATTTTGGTGGAGGTCAAAGGTCATTTGGGGTCACAGGGGGTCAAAGCCCAAAATCCTTCTTTACACGATATCTCATGGTAGAAAACTTGGATTAATTTCAAACTTGATATGTAGATGCGTTATGATGTAAGGAAGAACCCTATTGATTTTGGTGGAGGTCAAAGGTCATTTGGGGTCACGTGGGGTCAAACCCCGAAATCCTTATTTACATGATATCTCATGGTAGGAAACTTGGCTTTATTTCAAACTTGATATGTTGATGCGTTAAGATGTAGGAAAGAACGGGATATATTTTGGTGGAGGTCAAAGGTCATTTGGGGTCACAGGGGGTCAAAAACCAAAATCTTTGTTTACACAATATCTCAAGATAGAAAACTTTGATTAATTTCAAACTTGATATGTAGATGCGTTATGATGTAAGGAAGAAACCTATTGATTTTGGTGGAGGTCAAAGGTTATTTGGGGTCATGTGGGGTCAAAACCCAAAATCCTTATTTACACGATATCTCATGGTAGGAAACTTAGATTAATCTCAAACTTCATATGTTGATGCGTTAAGATGTAGGAAAGAACGGGATATATTTTGGTGGAGGTCAAAGGTCATTTGGGGTTACAGGGGGTCAAAAACCAAAATCTTTGTTTACACAATATCTCAAGATAGAAAACTTGGATTAATTTCAAACTTGATATGTAGATGCGTTATGATGTTAGGAAGAAACCTATTGAATTTGGTGGAGGTCAAAGGTCATTTGGGGTCACGTGGGGTCAAACCCAAAAATCCTTGTTTACACGATATCTCATGGTAGAAAACTTGGATTAATTTCAAACTTGATATGTAGATGCGTTATGATGTTAGGAAGAACCCTATTGATTTTGGTGGAGGTCAAAGGTCATTTGGGGTCACAGGGGGTCAAAAACCAAAATCTTTGTTTACACAATATCTCAAGATAGAAAACTTGGATTCATTTCAAACTTGATATGTTGATGCGTTATAATGTGAGAAAGAACTGGATATATTTTGGTGGAGGTCAAAGGTCATTTTGGGTCACATGGGGTCAAACCCGGGAAATCCTGGTTTACACTATACCTCAAGGTAGGAAACTTGATCCATTTCAAACTTGATATGTTGATGCGTAATGATGTAAGGAAAACCCAAGAATTTTGGTGGAGGTCATAGGTCATTTGGGGTCACATGGGGTTCAAACACTGAAATCCTTGTTTACATGATACATCATGATAGGAAAGTTGGATTCATTTCAGACTTGATATGTAGATGTATTATGATGTAAAGAAGAATCCTTTTTATTTTGGTAGAGGTCAAAGGTCATTTGGGGTCAGAAGGGGACAAATCCTGAAAAACTCTTTAACACAATATCTTAAGGTAGGAAACTTGGGATTCATTTCAAACTTGATATGTTGATGTGTATGATGTAAGCTGATTGTTTGCGAAATATCTTAAGGCTCAGTATGAAATTTGTAGAATTGTTTGGGTTAAAAGAAAAAAACCAGTCACTAACATGTGGAGTCAAAGGTCACTTCGGGTCACCAGTTCTTACAAGAAATGTAGCATTTTATTGAAAAGAGCATGTATGTATCATCGAAACCTCAATGCATTTTTGCATTCTGGTTTTATATTCTGTTTATATTGCAACGCTTTAAATCCCCTCCCCTACCGTTTCATCTTTGTTTCAGTTAATCCAGAGACAGGGATAAATTGGCTCAAACGATACGGTTTTCTCTTTGTGTCAAATGCTTTCTTCTCTGTGGATACTTTTTTTGTGCTCAGGTAATTATCCCTCTTTAAAAAAATTTGTTGATATGAAATAAGGAAGTTTAAATGTTGTTTGATAGTGCTCTTGAATTAAATTTACAAGTTGTAAATGTGGATAGTATTGATATGTTGATATGTATAAACATAGCCTTAGTGTGAAAGAAGCATGGGTATGCTCACATGGGTTAACCCACATAGCCCCTCAAATGTCCACCTCACACTAAAGTTATCCTAAAAGGGCAGGTCACACTACAGTTATACCGGAAGGGATTTTGATCGGATTTTTGTGACCTTTACTTGAAATCTCCTCAACCTTTGGTGGGAAAAAGCAAAAATTTGCCAATCTGTGGGAACGTAAAATTTGTAGGGCAAGACTGCAAAAATTGAAATTGTACTCATAATCTGTGATGTCACATCAGCAGACAGTTTTAATCGGATGTGCCTAGTCCGATAAAAATTTATCGAAAACAGTTTCTAACCTGGGTGATGTGATGTCAAATACGTCACACAGCTTAATAAACTAGACCACCTCAGAGGGCTGGTCATATTGGTCGGCTCAAGTGGTGACATTTTGATGACGTTAAGATCATTTTTTGGTTTCGATGATAAGAGAAACCTATGCAATCTTGATGGCGTGTGTATGTATGTGTGTGTGTGTGTGTGTGTGTTTGTGACGCTTTGCTTGTTAGCACGATATCTCAATGGGTGACAGTTTTCAAACTTGGTACATGGATGCGCCATATTGAGAGGAAGAACCCTATTGTTTTTGGCAGAGGTCAAAGGTCATCTGGGGTCACCAGGGGTCAATTTCTGAAAACTTTGTTAGCACGATACCTCAAGTTAGGAAACTTGGATAGATTTCATGTTTGGTATGTGGATGCGTTATGGTCAGAAGATGGTCCCTATTGTTTTTGATGGAGGTCAAAGGTTATCTTGGGTCACCAGGGGACAAAGTCTGAAAATCTTGTTAGCACGATATCTCAAGAAAGGAAACTTGGATAGATTTCATATTTGGTATGTGGATGCGTTATGGTCAGAAGATGGTCCCTTTTGTTTTTGACAGAGGTCAAAGGTCATCTGGGGTCACTGGGGGTCAAAGGCTGAAAATCTTGTTAGCATGATATCTCAAGATAGGAAACTTGGATAGAATTCATATTTGGTATGTGGATGTGTTATGGTCAGCAGATGGTCCCTTTTGTTTTTGATGGAGGTTAAAGGTCATCTGGGGTCTCGGGGGGTCAAAGTCTGAAAATCTTGTTAGCACGTTATCTCAAGATAGGAAACTTGGATAGATTTCATATTTGGCATGTGGATGCGTTATGGTCAGAAGATGGTCCCTATTGTTTTTGACGGAGGTCAAAGGTCATCTGGGGTCACTGGGGGTCAAAGGCTGAAAATCTTGTTAGCATGATATCTCAAGATAGGAAACTTGGATAGAATTCATATTTGGTATGTGGATGTGTTATGGTCAGCAGATGGTCCCTATTGTTTTTGACGGAGGTCAAAGGTCATCTGGGGTCACCGGGAGTCAAAGACTGAAAATCTTGTTAGCATGATATCTCAAGAAAGGAAACTTGGATAGGTTTCATATTTGGCATGTGGATGTGTTATGGTCAGAAGATGGTCCCTATTGTTTTTGACGGAGGTCAAAGGTCATCTGGGGTCACTGGGGGTCAAAGTCTGAAAATCTTGTTAGCATGATATCTCAAGATAGGAAACTTGGATAGATTTCATATGTGGTGTGTGGATGCGTTATGGTCAGAAAATGGTCCCTATTGTTTTTGATGGAGGTCGAAGGTCATCTGGGGTCACTGGGGGTCAAAGGCTGAAAATCTTGTTAGCACAATATCTCAAGATAGGAAACTTGGATAGATTTCATAATTGGTATGTGGAAGCATGATTGTCAGAAGATGGTCCCTATTTTTTGGAGGAGGTCAAAGGTCATCTGGGGTCACCAGGGGTCACAGTCTGGAAATCTGATTAACATGATATCTCAAGATAGGAAACTTGGATAGATTTCATATTTGGCATGTGGATGTGTTATAGTCAGGAGATGGTCCCTATTGTTTTTGGCAGAGGTCAAAGGTCATCTGGGGTCACAGGGTTCATGGTCTGAAAATCCGGTTAACACAGTATCTCAAGGTAGGGAACACGAATAGATGTCATATTTGGTATGTGGTTGGGTTAAAGTCTGGAGATGGTCCCTACAAAGATGCCAAGTATCCAGATTAAGGTAGAGTAATTACCGTTCCACCCTCTAATTGGCAATTACAAAAATCCTCCAAAAATTCCCCTTTTCACATGATAAGTACCTCTGTCATACACTCAACATTGTGAAAAGTTTAAAAGATTTTAACAAATGCATGCTGAAACATAGCCTGCTTGGGGGATGTATTTTGCGCAAGTACTTGCACTGTGCTCGTATATTTCGCATTACCTAATAACAAAGGATAGTACACACTTGATACCTGCTAAGAAGATTAGGTGAACTTCGACAGAAAATCTCCTTTAAAACCTTGTGATTGGTTCCATGTACCAATGATTACATATTTTCAGCCAATCACACCTCGGGACACATTCAGTTTTAGTGTGTATTGCTTGCTAGAGGATCCCCAGAATTTCCACAATGGAACATCGTAAAAAAGTTCACCATATGATTTTTATATGGGTGGAAAAGGAAATAAATTGATGGTATTCTACAGTGACAATTCTTGACCTTGGGAAGAATTGAAAACTCAAAGTGTCTAGCTCCCTAAACTGAGAGGTTTGTGTTGTGTTGTGTTAACACATCTTAATTATTTCTTGATCATGTTAGAATAGCATTTGAATGGGAAGATAATGGTACATGATGGGATTATTTGAAGTGGAACATTTGTGTATCATCGAAACCTCAATGCAGTTTTGCATTCTGGTTTAAAAGATCAAATGCTAGCTGAGCCAGTTGAGCTGGCTTGAGCTGCTAATTTGAATGGACAAACTGTCTCACTTTCATATCTTTGATTCCTTCCTCATAGTGGTCTGTTAGTTACATACCTGACACTGAAACTTATGAAGAAAAAGCAAGGAAGGATTCCCTGGCATTGGTTTTATTTTCATCGTTACTGGAGGTAAGCTGATTTTGCCCGACTGTAAACAGAGATTGCTGGCTGTTTGTAAAGTCCAGTGATCTGCCAACAATGTGAAGTGTAATGTGATATTTAAGTTAGTGTAAAGATTTATTGTTTGCACATGCAATTGTGACCTTTCTGTTAAAGATACCAAAACTTGTCTCTGTATTAATGCCTCTCAGTCCCTCCTTTAATCATCTATATTTAGTGTCTGGCTTGGATATGTTTGCTTAGTGTTGGATTTCTCAAGGCAAGGGTGCACTTTGAGACATAATAACCTTCATTTTACCTACAGAGTGGACAAGGCCTTATCTTTTGTCCACATGATGACCAGTCTAGCCCATGAAAGATTAGTCCTATAATTCACTGGAGGTGTAATAACTTGTCACTTGATAGCAAACTAACTACCAAAAGTTCTGCCAGTTATAGGATTTACCTTGGAGTGCACAAAATGAATTGACCCAGCCAGTGTATGATTGTACTAACCTGCTCTAATACTGATCAACTAGTTGACAACATTGGCTGAAACAAGACCATTAAATATTTATATGAAAGAGAAACGCTGCTACTAATTCATTGTCAGGCATCTGAAGCACCCTTGGAAAGCACCCTAGGGCATCCCAAAGTTTACTGGCAGGCATTCCTGCTTCACTCATGAAGAGTGTACTCAAGCATTCAACTTGAATGTATTGTGTTTAAAGTAGTACTGTCTTTAAACTACACACTGCAGACAAAGTCCTAGAACCTGCTCTGTTATTGGCCCAGCAAATAGGTATGAAGGAAAAACCACAGATTCAGAGTTTGCACCACAACTGGTCTAATCCTCTTTTCGCAAGCTATCAGGGATGGAATCTTATGGGTAGTTTCATAGCATGATAGAGCTCTGAGATGCAGCAGCTTAGGAGGCACCATACAGGCTGACTGGATAGCTGAGTAGATGACTCAGCCAGAACTTTGTACCTCAGGACTCTGACAATTAGCCTTGTCAAGACCACCTGTTCAGTTATGTATAATAATTACCCAAAGAATAGTTTCCTTGTATTCAATGTTCAAGATTCTTTGAATACGAAGCCTGCTACCTCATTGGTTGCATCAGAGGCAGACAAGAGTTTTAGGAGAAGGGCAGGATGTTAGACCACATGTTCGGGGGGGGGGGGGCAGTTGAACACTGTTTGGGAACACTAAATTTCCTCATTTCTTTTTGAAGAAATTACATTTTTTTGTATCTGTCACAACTTGTTTCAATTATAATTTTGTTTTTAAATTATGAAAGTTGTGGCTAATGTTTTTCACTCACAATTTTTGGATAGGTACATACTTAAAAATAACAAATTAGTAGTAGCAGAAATGAAAAATTATTTAACATTTTTATTTCAGACTTACTCCTGTTTTAGCCGTAACGATTCTCTTTTATGTTTGTATTACTCCTTACTTTGGCCATGGACCATATGCTCAGAGTATGGGTGTGAGGCAGTTATGCCCAAAATACTGGTGGACCAACCTACTGTATATAAACAACTTTTACCCTGTGTCTGGAGCAGATATGGTGAGTTTATATTATTACTTTCATTAATAGTGGTCTGCGATTGTAAAAGTGGTTGGTGAAATAAGCTCTCGTTGTATGACAAAGTGTTAATTTTCTCGGGAAAAACAATCTTTCAAAGAAATTATTTCAAATATAGAAATGGATTAGCGACTGTCACCATATTGTATCTCTGACATAAGTGGCCTTGTTTATTTGATTGTGTAATGAATAAAATTGTTTTCCATTATAAAGACAGGTAGTAAGCATAGTGGCTAGCTAGAGGTTTTTGAGTAGTGGCTGCCGTACTTTTTCAGGGTAGTGCACATGAGGTGGAAAAGTGCTTTGAAGTTTACAAACCTAATCTAAAATAAACCCTTGTAATCCTCTGCTACCTCCCATCAGCAAGCAGGATGATTGTTTGCTTGAGCTAGCAGAACAGTTGATCTTCTTATCTTAGCTTTTGGTTGGATGACTTCCAGCTGCATTTGGTAATCCATGCCAATCCAAGGTCCCTGTCCAAATGCCTGATTCCCCAGGTATGTGGTTAGCAGAGTTCAAAAACAACTGTCTTCGTAATGATGAAACGGATGCAGGTCATTACTGTCTGTCACAGCCCTCGTAGCTACAACACTGGTGGGGTAGCAAGACCCTTCAGAATTTTTTGCCCACAATATTGATGATGATTTGGGATTGATAAAGCATTAGTTTGCGTCAAATGAGCAGATATTATAAATTTGGGGTTCTTTTATATTTCAATTTATTTCCATGAATTTTTCAGACAATTTCATGATTTAGAGACAGCTATTAGTTTGGAGATTGGCTCTTCATGCTGGTCATCAAGTGTTACTGCCTGGGCCAGCTAGAGCCGGCAGTCACCAGCCAGCATGGCTATAACCCTGATACCAACGGCATTCTTAAGAAGTTTATTCAAGATTTAGTTTAGTGTTTCATTTAGAAAATGAATTGTCAAATAAAAAGTGGTATGGATAAATGGTTGATTTAGTTGTATACACCCTCAAAATTGTGCATAAAGTATATCACAACTGGGAAGATTAACGTAATACACTTCTTTTCAAAAGCTTTTTTATCTGATTACTGCTCAATTGTCACTCTAATACTTCTTATTTACAGTGCATGGGCTGGGTATGGTACCTTGCTAATGATATGCAGTTTTACATCATCAGTCCAATCTTACTAGTACCTCTTTACTTGTGAGTTCTACTTTTTTATATTGAGATGTAGTTTTCAAGTCTGTCATCTATGAAATTTTATAGTAGCTAATTTAGCTTGCCATGTTATGGGTTTTGACTGATGACAGAATTAGCTTTCAGTTAATTTTTAATCCCATAACTAAAATTCTAGTCCAAGTTTGGCATATTTTTATACCAAAAAATTTTCATAATCAGATTTAGAATAAGAAGTACTTATTCTTAGCATTCTGCTGAAATTTCCATTGAAATCCAATGTTTGGTTCTCCAGATAAGAGCAGTTGTTTTCACATTTTCAACGAAAGTGAACTTGAAGCAAGCACATATGAGGTCATATGCAGTCTTTTCTTTAATTTTTCCAACCAGTTTATTACTCATCCAATGACTGGCAGGTTGTCGGTGCCACAAAACCGAGCAAGCCCCTCCATGGTGGGCCCCCTGTGGGCTGGAGGTTATAGAATATGCCCACAGTATTCCCTGCCTGTCATAAGAGGGGAGTAAACGGGAGGACTTGCACCATATTTGAACTTTGTCTTATCTAACTAACTAAATGATTTCTCTTCTTCAACAATCCCATGCCATTGTAGTGTGCATGACAGGCAGGCATGTGAAATTAACAAGTTTAACATTCCCCATGGGAATATGCTTATTACCTTCATGGTCAACACAAGAGACTGAAAACACAAAATTAAACAGCTCTGTATCTATGTGAGGAATTTACATAACCCCTTCCTTGCAGTGGGAGGTCGGGAGTTCAAGTCCTGGCCGGTTCATACCGAAGACTTTAAAAATGGAACCTGCTGCCATTGTGCTTGGTGCTCAGCATAAGCATGAGGGAGGGAAAACAAGCTAATGAGCCACAAGTGGAAATAAAAGGTTCTGGCCGGCTCATCTTGCACCGATTAGTTGGAAATATAACCTAACCGTTCCTGCCTCAAGCTCACTGTGGATAACAAATGTTGTAACTTCAAATGCTAATATCTTAAAGAATGGATTTTGATTTGAATTGAAGTTTCACCAAATTGTGTAGAATTTTTTCTCCATAATAAATGAAAATTAAATGTTTGCTTGAACACTTCTGTTAATCATGATTTATTTATTGATAATCACCTTTTCAGCATTCCTTGGCTGGGCCTGTCACTAATGGCAGTGTTGTGTGTAGCTAGCATGTGTACTACTGGCATTCTCGTAGCAGTCTATGACTTCCCAGCAGCATCTACGCAATTCCAGTAAGTGCTGTACTTATCAGGATACTTGTTATTTAAAATTTTTATGCTAATGGTAACATCATGAATATGTTTAATTTTACAAATCATATGCCACTAATCATGATTATACATAGCTGGCATTCATTCTATCTTCTTGGTCATTTTGTAGAAGATCGTAGCTGTTTTAAACAAAATTATTCTTGCTTAAATGAAACCTGTATACAGGCAGTCCTTAATAAACTGTGTGGAACTGTATTCATTCTTAAAATCATGGTGTACTCCACACCTGAGCATTGGAAATATGACTTAAATTTGAACCCATCAAATGTCCTCATATTTTCCTCATCAAGGTACCGAACTAGAGAACATCAAAAGTTGACAGGGAGGTACGTTATATTCACTTGTTAGCATGTTCTCAGGACTGTTTCAGATGAACATTATCTCCCTAATCTAAAATACAGTAACACAGCATGCCAATTGAAATATATATTCATTAAATATTCATAAAATATAGCATCCTAGCTTAAAGGCGTACTCTGGAGACAAAATTCATTAACTTCAAAATTTTCATAAATTTGTCTCTTTCAGGAGGTGAAAATTGCATCGCAATGGCATATAATGTTCAGAAGATATGAATTTTTAAAGAAATGCAATTTTTTTCTTGAGATTTGATACATCATGGGTAATCTGTTTTGTCGTCGCAGCACATAAATTTGACATTGCATTCAGTTGATAATTTTGATGCAGACAGTATTAAGCAACATTGTTGGTTGCACTCTGCATATGGTGAAGGGTAATGCAAGATCTACAGGAAAACATATTCAAACATTCCAACATTATCAAATTTCAAGGACAAACAGGACATCCAAATATTCAGAAATCAAAAGGAATCTGAAACAATGTGCCCATATTACACAACTTTCTATGGCTTCTTTGTAAAGCAGCAGTATTTTTTAACTAAACTAACCAATCTTGAAAGTGAGACATATCTTGAGTTAGGATTTTTTCATTGAGACAGGGTTTGAAGGATATGGTGTGAAATATTTTGTTTTCCTAACAAGATCCAGGTGAAAACCACCAGAATATGCCTTGAAGTGCCAAACTTACATGAAAACTTTGCTTATTTTTTCTTTGTTTTTAATTTTATTGATTCCTTGACGTAGTCAGAGGTATCTATGCGATTGTGATACCGTGTGTGCTTGTGTGCGTGTGTGTGTGTGCGTGTGTATGTGTGTGTGTTTGTGACACTTTGCTTGTTTACACGATATCTTAAGTAGGGAAGATCTGACAATTCTCAAACTTGGTACACAGATACCCCATACTGAGAGGAAGAACCCTATTTATTTTGGTGGAGGTCAAAGGTCATCTGGGGTCACAGGGGGTCAAAACCCAAAATCCTTGTTTACACGATATCTCAAGATAGGAAACTTGGATTAATTTCAAACGTGATACGTTGATGTTTTATGATGTAAGGTAGATTCCTATTGATTTTGGTGGAGGTCAAAGGTCATTTGGGGTCACGGGGGGTCAAACCCCGAAATCCTTGTTTACACCATATCTCATGGTAGGAAAATTGGATTCATTTCAAACTTGATATGTTGATGCGTTATGATGTAAGAAAGAACCCTATTGATTTTGGTGGAGGTCAAAGGTCATTTGGGGTCACATGGGGTCAAACCCCAAAATCCTTGTTTACACCATATCTCATGGTAGGAAAATTGGATTCATTTCAAACTTGATATGTTGATGCGTTATGATGTAAGGAAGAACCCTATTGATTTTGGTGGAGGTCAAAGGTTATTTGGGGCCACATGGGGTCAAACCCGGAGATCCTTGTTTACACGATATCTCATGGTAGGAAATTTGGATTCATTTCAAGGTTGGTATGTTGATGCGTTATGATGTAAGAAAGAACCCTATTGATTTTGGTGGAGGTCTAAGGTCACATGGGGTCCTATGGGGTCAAACCCCAAAATCCTTAATTATACTATTTCTCAAGGTAAAAAACTTGGATTCCTTTCAAACTTGATAGGTTAATGGGTTTTGATTAAAGGAAGAACCAAATTAATTTTGTTGGAGGTCAAAGGTCATTTGGGGTCACATGGGGTCAAACCCTGAAATCTTTGTTTACATGATACATCATCATAGGAAACTTGGATTCATTTCAAACTTGATATGTTGATGCATTATGATGTAAGGAAGAACCCTATTGATTTTGGTAGAGGTCAAAGGTCATTTGGGGTCAAAGGGGGTCAAACTCCGAAAACCTGTATCGGACAGCTCAAGGTACGAAACGTGGATGTTTTTCACAATTAGTGTGTGTATGAGTTATGGTGAGTTGAAAGTACTGTACCTGTTGTTTTTTGTGGAGGTCAATGGCCATCTGGTATCACCTGGCATCAAACTCTGTAAACCTTGTTGGCAGAATATCTTGAGGCACAGTAGAAATTTGGCTTTTTGAATATAGAAGTGTTTTGGTTAAAAGAAAAACCAGTTACTTACAGGTTGAGTCAAAGGTCACTTTGGGTCACCAGTTGTTACAACAAATGTAGCATTTTATTGAAAAGAGCATGTATGTATCATCGAAACCTCAATGCATTTTTGCATTCTGGTTTTATGGAGGTCAAAGGTCATTTGGGGTCACGAAAGGTCAAAAGGTCAAAACCTTGTAAACATTATATCTCAAGAACAGTACATGTGACCATGCTCATGTTTGATGTGTGGGTTGGCCATATTGAGTAGATGATTCCTATAGATTTTCTTGGAGGTCGGAGGTCATTTGGAGTCACAAGAGGTCAAATGGTAAATTTTTTAGAAATTGCTTGTAAACATGGTATCTCAAGAAAGGTAAGTGTGACAAATCTCATATTTGGGTGTGTGGGTTGGCCATATTAAGTAGATGATCCCTATCGTTCTTGGTGGAGGTCAAAGGTCATTTAGGGTCACGAGAGGTCAAAAGGTCAAAACCTTTTAAACACGATATCTCAAGAACGGTACATGTGACTATACTCATAATTGGTGTGTGGGTTGGTCATATTGAGTTGATGGTTCCTATTCATTTTCGTGGAGGTCAAAGGTCAAATGGGGTCACAAGAGGTCAAATGGTAAATAACTTAGAAATTGCTTGTAAACATGGTATTTCAAGAAGGGTAAGTGTGACTTATCTCATATTTGTTGTGTGGGTTGGCCATATTGAGTAGATGATTGGTATTGCTTTTCATGAAGGTCAAAGGTCATTTGGGGTTAGCAGTGTCAAAGTCTGACAAACTTGCTTGCATAGTATTACTTTACAAGAAAGGTAACTTGTAGGGTCCTCATACTTGACATGTAGATGATGCATGGTGAATAAATGACCCTTTAGTTTTTGGTGGAGGTCAAATCTCACTTTGGTTCCTATGGGTCAAAGTCTCAACATCATATTTACACAAATTTCCCATGGTTGGAGTCTTGGATACTTCAAAATTTCGCACATAGTATGTGGATGTGATATCATGAGCAGAACCCTAGTTCTTTTAGAAATCTTCGATGCCTTGCATGGATACTTTGTGGGGGTACATAATGGAGCACTGTTAATTTGAAAAACATTACGAAGAACTGTCAATTTGAAAAAAAAAAGTTAGGCTTAAATTCCAGCGGCAAGGAATCACTAAGCCCTTTGGTTTTCTGGTTTTGGGAGTTAATATTTCAAATCCAGCATAGTGTTTTATTGTGGTCCAGCTGTGAGTGCTACTATTCTTCATTCCACAGAACTCAGCCTGAAACCCATGCTAGTTTCTCTGATGTTATATACGAGAAGCCGTACTGCCGTATTCCTCCCTATCTGGTGGGGATGTTGCTTGGCTATATTTTCTACAGATATCCTCCCAAATCAATTAAACTTCATTGGGTAAGTTAGCTGTTTTCATAATTCATACTTAAAGGGCTTATCCCATCATCCCACTGCAATTTTTGTAGTAGCATAGAGAAATTCACAATTGGCTCCGCTTTTTGATTGATGGCTAGTTCAAACAATGCAAAGTACAAAATTTCATATTATAGAGCCTGTACTGTACTGAGAGTGTTTTGATTACACATTGCCAGGGTCTTGTATACTCACCCTGAAGCAATTGTGTCTGGAGTGAGGATGAGTTTTAAACTAAAAACTAAAAACTTAAAATAGGTTAGAAAAATTGGAACGGTTGGGGTGAGAGGATCATGCCTTTTAAAATAATATTTACCTAAGTAAAGAAGTTGACCCATGTGAACAATATTTGAAGCGGGTGATATATACAGTGCATTCCAAAGGGAAAGTGTCTGTTCAGTAATGCTTGTCTTAAAAGGCTATATTTCAAAAGCTTTTTGAGGTCTTGCGAGAAAGACAAAAACATTCCAGACCAGGTCAGATTATTCGGTGACGTCACACCTGCAGACAGCTTTTATAGGATATGCCTCGTCCGATAAAAGCTATTTGTCAATGTCAAGGTGATGTCATAAAATAAATAGTGTAAATTTCATTTTCATGGTCCTCTCATACGGATCATACATTTACACAAGATGGGAAATTTTCAATTCTTTCCATCTATGGATGGAGGAGATTTTAAAGTGGGCATGACACAGCCAAAGTAAGTTTCTCGGTAAATGTCCTTTGGGTACACCTTGACCTAAAGTGAAGGTTTTCCCTGCTAAATTATGTCCATAAATACTGAAATACGAGGTTGTGAATGCCCAGTAACAGGCCAGACTCAGCCCATTTGAAACCCAAAGCGAAAAAAACATATGTGAGGGCATCTCAAGATGGTGACGTCATTGGAGGCACGGTCACTGGGCACGGTTAGCATCACGGTACCAGGAGCTCACAATCATCGAATCATGTGCATGGTAACATGCTTGTGTTAGCGAGTACTTCATTGCAAACACCGGTGCTATGATACCAGTGAACGTGGCCACTGACTACTTTGTGAATTGTACATTGCACTGTGACTGCTTAGTATTCGAAATAGCACTCTCACCAAACAGCTCATACAGTAAAGACGTGCTTGTTGTGGGGACACGCTTGTTGTGGGCTGTCCATACATGTTCACAGCTGTTCTGTAAAGCGCCCGAACTGTGTCTTTCTTGCACAAAAGAGAACTGTTTTTACACTCGCACATATACACGCAAACATATTGTCCAATGATTTGCTCCTCATCCCCACCATGGTCTGTTCCTTTCACTCTGCATGTTGGACAAGTATTGTGATGCAATTGCTTTCATGAAGTTGCTAAGATAAGATAACTTTACCGAGCGTTACATTAGTTCCACATCTAAATGCGGGTTCATAAAAATAGGGCGGGGTTTGTGCCGCCAATTGCATCATAAAAGTCAGGTGACCTGTTCAGGCATTTTTCGAAATTGGATTTTGAAAGTTTTCCTTCAAATATCATTAGCCCAATTGTACAGGTTTTTAATGGGGTGTGAGATGATATTTGTAAGATACTGTATTGAATCTTGCAATACACAAAAGTTTTTGTGGCCATGTCATGCCCACTTTAAGTAAAACTCACAAAAATCGAACAGTAATCTGATCCCATATCGCTGTAGTGTGACCTGGGCTTTAGGGATGGAGACTGGAGTTTTGTGCAGGAGCTACTATTATCTTAGAGCCATAGCTGGAATACATTGTGCATGTTTGAAGTTGATTTAGTGGACATTTAAGGCTCTTATATTTGGACACGGTTCGAGCAGTAAAGGAAAGTTAAATTGGACCAATAGAAACAGACAGGCCTACATAGGAGAAGTTCATTTTGTGGAGGACCTAGAGCTGAGGAACTATTGTATCAAAGTATGTAGATGTGCCTATATTTTCATATTAATACATATGAAAGCATTCACATGAACTCAGCAGCTTGTCTCGTTTCTTTAACAAAATGTTGTAACCACATTACCCCAGTTCTTACCAGTCTTCATTGGCTTCCTGTCCAGCAACAGGTCAAGTCCATTCATGTGCATTCATGGTTTTGCTCTTCATTGTCTACAGCAGGAACTCATATCCAACAAAAATAAGCCTTTGAATGACATTCTATCCAGCTCTCAATCGCATTTACATGTACAATACTGTCAATTAACTACTCTTATGGTAAATTGGCCTTTGCAACATCATCTTGCTTGATTGTGGAAGGATGTACCATATTTTGTTAAGAACTCTCCTTCCATTGAACAATTAATTTAAAACTAACTTGAAAACTGTCATGCCGTGTTATGCCTGATACGGAATTCTCTAGTAAAAACCGCCAAGCGAGGGTCTTTTGATGTAAACAATACTGAGTCAAGCACCACAATTCTAGATGATGGCATTTTGATCCTGTCCACCTGTCCACACCAGCTATTAAATCTCTTATCAGATTTTGTTCTCACCAAGACATCAAAGGGCTGTCTTTTGGCAAACTGATGCAGCAAAGCTGCTTACTCATTGCCAAGTGAACTGTGGGCTAATTAAATGGGATCATCTAACTGATAGCATATGCTTGATTAGATAGTTTTGTGAAGGCAGGTGGAAAGTGCGAACTCAGTGCCCTTCAGAGAGAAAGCGCAATGCAATTGTTGAACCTACCTCCATTTTGCTTGGTGCTCAACATAAACAATGGAGTAAAGAAAACAAGCCAGTAAGCCATAACTGGAAAAAGGCTGTGGCTGGCTCAACTTGAACCAATTGGTTGGAAACTGGGCGGTAATATTCCATCTACCTTGCTTGAAAACTCATTTGTTTACCATATTGTATTGATTTCCTGTTGGGCAATTTTTAGCACTTTGAAGTTCTTATGTAAGGTGCTGTATAAAAACTTTTATATTATTGTTTTTTTTCAATTCCTTGCCGAAGGCAGGCAAGGAATCTATGCGATGGTGATGTCGTGTGTGTGTATGTGTGTGTGTGAGTGTATGCGTGTGTGTGTATGTGACGCCCCCTTGTTAACACGATATCTCAAGAAAGGTATTTCCAAGGGACCTCAAACTTGGTATGTAGATTGCCCTTATTGAGTAGATGAGCTTATTGTTTTTGGTGGAGGTCAAAGTTCGTTTGAGGTCACCAGGGGTCAAATGGTAAATACCTTGGATATAGCACGTAAACACGATATCTCCAGAAGGAAAAATGTGAGTGATCTCATACTTAGCATGTGGATTGCCCATATTGTGTAGATGATCCCTATTGTTTTTGGTGGAGGTCAAAGGTCATTTGGGGTCACCAGAGGTAAAAAGGTCAAAACCTTGTAAACACTGTATCTCAAGAAGGGTAACTGTGAGGGCTCTTATACATAACATGTGGATTGTCCATGTTAATTTGATGATCCCTATTGTTTTTGGTGTAGGTCAAAGGTCATCTGGGGTCACCAGAGGTCAAAACATCAAAACTTTGTAAACAGTATCTCAAGAAGGGTAACTGTCATGGATCTCATACTAAGCATGTGGATTGTCCATATTGAGTAGATGATCCCTATTGTTTTTACTGGAGGTCAAAGGTCATTAAGGGTCATCAGAGGTTAAACCTTGCACATACTATATCTCAAAAAGGGTAACTGTTAAGGTTAATATTCATTAGTGCATAGGGTTAAGAGTTTTGAATGGCATGGGTAATGTAAGATGCATAGGTAAGCTTTTGAAATCCACTTCATTATGTAAATGGTCAAGTTGGGTAATTTCAAAATATGTACTGAAGCAATTTCACTGTATTAAGAATGTCTAAAGTGCATAAAAGTGCATTTGGTACAGGGTTTATGTTGATTTTAGTTTGAAGTTTTGCCCTATAACATTTAGTGCCAGTATTAATACGCATAAGAGTAAGTGGGCAGAACAAAATCTGAAAAAGTTAAAAAGGAAAAAACTGTTCATCAGGCTGACATGTTAGTTAATTTATCTTTGTCAAAGGTATGCTGATTTTGCCATAAGTATCTCAGCCTATAGCTTTTCATGAAATATATTTCCTACTCTTAAGTGGAAGTTTCTAGCAGTGTCTGGAACATATGAGTTGAACAAAGGCTGTATGAGGGTTATTTGCGAACATAGTCTGAACATATTGGAGAAAGCTTCCATGCCCACAAAGCAGAGGAATTGTTCAGTGGGGAACTTCATAAGTGTTAACTTTAAACAGATCAAGTGCTCTGCATGATGCCCAAAATTTCTTTTAGAGCATACAGACATTGCTTCTTCCATAACTCTAAAGAAAAAATGAAGATAACATTAAATTCGGTATCAAAGATTGTTAAAAGTTACTTGCTTGTTTTTCAGGCTTGTTTTTCAGAAAGTACTGTAGTTCATGTAATCAAAACAAGCATAATAGTATCTACTGTGTATCAAACAAAGGACACTTGACTTGTACTCTGTTATGTGGTGTTCCTACAAGCAGACAATTTAAGGCAAATTACAAATCTTGCTAATTTCTGGATTAATAGGGTTCCCATTTTTTGTTAATTTTCAAGGACATCATAGTCATTGGGAAGGGCATTACGCCAAAAAACAAATACAAAAGGACCACCACTAATAGCCAAGGTTTCACCTTTCTGTTGAGATGTCTCTACTGTATGTTCCAATTTATGGATGACTGTTAGGATAGGGCTTATTCTAATACTAACCTCAATGCAGTCAACTTTTTGGATCACAGAGACATCATTATAGAGAGCCATCCTCAGTACCCGAAATTTTGATTTAAAGGAGCATGTTTCAAAAATATCTCTTTATTAAGACAACATAATTTAGCAGCATCATAACTGCGTGGGAGATTTCTCTTGTTTGTGGAGGTCAAAGGTTGGGGTCACAAAAGGGCAAAACCTTGTAGACATGAAATTTTTATGTGGTTGTTGAACTGTGGAGGGATCTCATACTCAGTTTGTGAATTGCTCATATTTAGCGTGTTAATGGTCTTTTTAGGTAGTTGCTCCCTATTGTTTTAAGTGAGGGTGAAAGGTCATTTTGGGTCACATGATCTCAAAAGGTTTTGACCTTACTAGTATACCTCAGGCTTGTCATGTGGGCATCCATGTTCATTATTACAATATATCATATGGCAAGGAATCACTAATCCTTTTGCCTTTCTAGTTCATGAGAGAAAATTTTAATCCACAGATGGTTGCTCTGCTCGGCTGGATTTTAGCTTGTGGTGTCGGTTATGCATGTGTGTACTCAGTGTATGGCGAGTACATAAGAGAGCCATGGCCCACGGCTGGCAATGTAGTTTACGAGATGTTTTGTCGCTTTGCGTGGGGAGTCTTTGTAGCATGGGTGGTCTTTGCCTGCTACTATGGTTATGGAGGTAAGATAACTCTAGGAAAACATATTTAGTGGATTTAAGGAGTATTATTTAAGAGTACTATTTCTCAAGTATTGCATACAGTTTTACTACTTAATCAGACAGCAGTTGGTTTAATGGTGGAACCGAATCCCATTCACGATACACATAAAATTTAACCAGAATACTCTTATAATTGATAAAAAGTAACTACCATTGTTTTGTTTTCAGTCACAGCTTTGTTTAGCTTCTGATTTTTGTCAGTATGGTTCATTAGATCATCTATTTTGGAAGTTAAATACAGAGGAGGTTTTTGGCTTAGTCGATATACGGCATAAACCTGCTGAAAGGCATCAAATTAAGTTCACTAGAAATATTTTTTTTGAGCATGAAGAATCCCACAAAATCAAAATGTGGAATAAAATGTGGCCCCTGCTTCACCAAATTCTCTTAAAAATAGCATATCTTATCTAATGATATCCTATGCATCATTGTAATTAAGGTAGGCCAGTTCTGCAAAGCAACTCAGGATGAACAGGATTTGGTTCCTGAATGGGTTTCAGCCCATTGACTATACTTTAGGCGAGAGGGTCTCTCTTTTAAAATTCCAATCAGACAAGTAACTGCATTCAGTCATATACAGGAATCATGTTAATGCTCAATTTTATTCAAGTAGACTAGTCATATTTTCTCCTGTTTTTTTATTTTTTTATTTCTTTGTGTATGTCATTTACATTTCACTAAAAAAACCCAGAAAATGATATTTTATAAGTCCCTCATGTTTCTCTTTCTCCCACCAGGCTGGGTAAATTCATTCCTTGGTCATCCTGCCTGGGCACCTCTAGGTCGACTCACATACTCGGCATACCTTTTACATCCAATCATACTTACTATCTTTATAGCTCATCAAGGGACAGCATTTTACCTCTCTCTTGGATTAATGGTATGCAAAAAAACTTTTTGTTTCTTTGAGTGTGACAGATTTGAAGATTGATTTTAATACTGAATTTCCAGTAATTTTTCCAAAGGTCGTGGAAAAGTCAGGCAATTTTAGGAAGGGAACTTATTGCTCTAAATTTTTCAATGTTCAGACAGATTATTTTGTTGAAAAAAAAAATGGAAATATGGAATCTGATTGCTTTAAAAAGGCCTGGCCTGGCCTGGTCAAGGTCCTTAAAAATCATAGAAAAGTCATGGAATTTTGTCATTTTGAGTGTGTTGGTTGCACTCCATCTAAAAAAGTGTGAGTGATGTTCCAAAACAACATTGAAGTCTTGGATAAGTTATCTAATTAGTTAGATGGCATTTTATGGCTCAGTTCTAACCAATTGGTTTAAGTCTGGCCAGCCAAGACCTTTTTTCCAGTCTTGGAAGAGACTGGTGATTAAAGGGTGATTAAAGGAAAAAAAATTGGTAAATAGGGTGATAGCTTTATTACATAAACAAAAATAAGTTGATTGATGTGATATCTCTTTGTTTTCTTTTTTATTGGAAGAAGGAAGGTTAGTAGTAGTAGCCATTCCGACTCTAAAGTTGTGTAGCATCACACAAATAAACAGGAGAAACACTCGCAATTTCATGTTACTCTCTTTATTAATTTTCGATCTGACCTGAAAGAGTTAAAAGTATTCTTTAACCATAAAACTCAATGTCACAGAGGGCTGAATTTTAATTACACGGTTAGCGTCCTTAATACACATATCGGCGACCCTATGCGTAGGCAAGTTTCTGAAGCTGTTTGCATTAATGAGTTCGCCCCCAAGCTAAATCGAAAGGAAGAGTGGGCCACTGGTAGACTTCTCAAGAATAGAACTACTCAACCGTAGTTTCTTCCAGTGGTCCTTTCTTACTGCTTGCTCTCACTGACTGTCTACCTGTTTAGTCACCCTTGACCAGGCCATTGTATACCAGCTTTCTTTTCTCTTCTTCTGTACTGTGTAGTAATATAACCTTGTGTATTCTGTATTCATATTGTAGTCTATGTCTGAAGATGATCGAGGTCAGATCGAAAATTAATAAAGAGAGTAACATGAAATTGCGAGTGTTTCTCCTGTTTATTTGTGTGATGCTACACAACTTTAGAGTCGGAATGGCTACTACTACTAACCTTCCTTCTTCCATCTCGACAATGACTCTATCGGAGGTCAACAGAATTCTTTGGAATTCCAATCTTTCTTTTTTATTCTATAGGCTTTTTATTTCGCTGGAGTCTGTTTAATCTCCTATGGATGTGCTGCAATCATGTCTTTAATGGTAGAGTTTCCACTTGTGGGACTGGAGAAACTTTTCATACCAAGAGGTTAACATCCTGTTGTGAAGAAGAAATATTCTATCGGAATGAATGACCTGAATATTCATAAGTACCTCAAAAATACAACTCATGGATATTATTCTCTGTGAAGAGTTCATTTGTCAGTAAGAAATATTATTTTGTCAAAATTTGGTTATCCTGTATCCATTATGTTATAATAATTACATTAGTCCTGAAAAGCTTTCTGGGAACTCATTAAAAATGCATTTATTCACTGTCTCTATGATTTTCTTGGTTAATTTGTCATGAAAAACATTTTTTCCTGCCAAGTGCCTATTTTCTCTGCATATTAGTGATCACATGAAAAAATGTGAACTAAAAAATCTCTTTTTCAGAGCTGGAGCCCAGGTTTTCAACCAGGAGATGCATATCCCATTGGTGGGAAATGAGCTCATCACAAGTCCTATGCAAAAATCTGGTTACTAAGTGATATGCAGATTTGTTGGCCATTTTAGGGGTCCATCTGCTCAATTCTTTTGTCTTCCTGTACCATGAATAGTTATATTCAATTCCAAACCTCAACAACATAATCTGTCTTAACATTATAGGGGCTTGGAGTTGTTTGCAGACATTTGTACTATTGGTAGTCAAAAAGATAACTAAATTAAAGGCTGATGGACCCCAGTAATTTCTCACCATTGCTTGACCATCTATTTGATCCATCTGTAGCAAAAGATGAAATATTACATGTAAAATCATTCATGGAATATAATGATACATATGCAGCCAAGGAAGGGTATAGATGTCAACAATCTGCAACATTTCAAGTGTTTCAATGGAAAGTTTTCCACAAATCAATTGGTGGAAATCCTTTCTCCCGGACCCTCCCCCCTTTCAGCACTCACACTTGCTTCCCCTACCCTTAATTCAATAATGGTGGGTAGTGGTACATCCATTCATTATAATTTGGATGACAGCCTTAAAAGGATTGAAAATCCTGGGTGAAGAGGGTTGTAAATTCTTTCACTGGAAATATCACACAGTACTCTTAAAGTGTATTGTTCAGCTGATTATCTTAATGTTTGCTGCCATTTATTGACACTTTTAACTTATTTTTATGGAAATATATGGCATTACAGAATTTTATCAGTAATGTTTATGTTGCTGTTGACAGAGTTTATCATGAACTTCAAAATTAAATATTAATTTGGTGCATAATAATGTATTTAATCATTAAAAAGAATAATGTTATACAGCTGACACAGGTTATCTTGAACTTTAAAATGAATTATTTAACAGGTGCATTATAATATGTTAAATCTTCAAGCAGTATTAGTGGGAGAATTGGAAGTGAGAGTTTTTCATTATGGTGTTATGAACAGACCATTTTAGAAATAGTAACTGCAAAGCATTTCGGGATTGAGGTTGGTAAATGCTGTCTTTGTCAATGGCAGTTTTACTGTGGCAAAACCAGGTGTACACCATTAAAATCCCATTTCATAATCTTTTGTAATTTCTGTTTGGAAGAAGGTCTCTTGAATTCATTAGTTAGAGATATATTTTTGTGGACAAAGAAGAAAAAAGCACATAAAAAGGTTTTTCTATAATAGAAGCCCCCCCCCCTGGGCTGGGGTTTCAGAATGTGCCCATGGTATTTCCCACCTGTTGTAAGAGGCAACTATAGGGAAACCAAACTTAAACTTGAACCATACAGTTTGAAAATAAATTTTTTAACTTTGAACCTTTTATCGCGTTGACTGACACTATATAACACATTGGTGTTGGTGTGTCGTTAAATCTCATCTCACTCTCACAAAATCTGTAATAGAGGTAACAATGCTTTTACCTTTTTAGTCATTTTTCTTGCCTTCGTAGGTTTGCCTATATCTAGGCTCCTGCTTAACATGTTTTGTCTTTTTTTATTTCTTAGATAGAGATATGCTATTACGTTGAGTTATTGGTAAGTGAGATGAAAATACACTGGTAATAATGTTCTATCTGTCTTTGGAATGGGCATTTTAAACTACTATCACATTTTCTAAACATTCAAGTTTAGGCATATGATACTTCCTCTTTTAAGAAAATTTCCTTATTTTTGTTTTTTTGCTTTAACTTACCCACTCATTTAATTCATTCCTCTTTTTTGTGTCAAAGACCTCAAAAGTTTCTGCCATAAATGTCTTTTTAAATCTCAACCATTATACATGTGCAAATACTCTTGGGATTTTTATCCAATCTGAAGTCTTTATAATAATGACATCCATGCCACTAGTGGCCCTTAAGCGGGACCCAGGGCCCCAGGCTAAGATAGTGCAGGGCTTTGTGCATAAGCATGATTGTGTTCCAAGTTATTTCCTCTAATTTCAGGAGTTGCCAGTCACATCCCTGTAAATTGAAATCTTCCACTCTTTTTTTTTGGTCCTGAACTATGCCCTTAAGGGTTTTATTGAGGTGTTATTGATAAATAGTCATATTTCATCACCATTAAACCTACTTTCCTTGCTAAAATCAGTTTAAGCTTAATGTACTTTGCACATGGTGCATTAAACTTTTTTCCTGAATTTATTTTTCCTGAAAGTGCTTCTTTTCCTTTTACTTTTTGGCAGTAATTTTTTTAGCAATTCAGTCACATAATGAACTCCTCTGCTTTCTTTTATAAATACCCCTGGTCATTGCATTTAACCCATTTTGAGAACTGGGAGTTTTATAGTTAAGGGTTTATTTTGATTGAAAAAAAAATTGTTTAAAACCTACACCAGTGTCTGCCAAAGGTGAATTTCTGTGGTGATGAAAAACCCATGTGCATGTTTAAGTGGTTAGAGCATCCAACTTGCAGCCAGAAGATCTGGAGTTCAGGTCCTGGCTGAGTAATACCAAAGACTTCAAAAACGGAAGCTACTGCTAGTGTGCTTGTGGCTAAGCATAAGCAATGGAGTAGGGGAAACAAGCCAGTGAGTCACAACTTGAAAAAGGCTGTGGTTAGCCTGACTTATAAGCCAATCGTTTAGAAACTGTGCGGTAAGACTGTATCTGACTGTTAACTATCTTAGATATTGTGATGAAGTTTTAACTTGCCGGGCACATCTTATCCTTCAGCTTCCTTGCAGTGTGTGTTATCCTGTTACCCCATGTTTGGTCTAGCGGTAGAGCATCCGTCTCTCATGTGGAAGGCCCGGGTTTGATTCTCAGGTTAAGTCATACCAAAGACTCTAAAAATGGAGCCTACTACTGTTGTGCATGATGTGCCGCATAAGCAATGGAGTAGGGAAAACAAGCCAGTGAGCCGCAACTGGAAAAATGCTGTGGCCGGCTCAACTTGAACCAGTAGGTTGGAAACTGGGCCGTAAAACTCCATCTAACTTACTAATTAACTCTCGTTATTTTAGTCTTCTTATTACATGAAAAACGAAAACAGTCTCCACTCTCTCCCTCTCCAAGTGACCCACCACACAGCTGATTTGTCTTACAAAAATTGACAGTCAAGCATTTATTTGGGAATGTGCTGTGGTTTAAAAATGCACGCTTTGAAAACATCTTTTAACTTAAGATTTGCCACTTTGCTGTGAATAACTGAACTTTGCATCTTTCTGTTTTTAATGTTTTCAAGAAATTGTCATGGGAAAGTTGTGGATTTCATTATTGTTGCCCCCGGTAAATTTACAATGTTTCTTAGGTTCAAATCCTGGTCAAGTCATACCAAAGACTTTAAAAATGAGACATGTTGCTTTTTGGCTTGGTGCTCAGCACAAGAGATGGGAGCAGGGTAATAATACATATCGTTTGTTAAAACCTTGAGCGCTGAAATGGCAGCCATGTTTGTATGGTCCCGAGGGGCCTTAGAAGGAGTTTTGGAATGAACAGATTGCAAGTGACTTATGTACAGCGCCTGTATGGAAATGTGCGCTCTATAAATAGGAGGAAGTTGTTATTATATTTTATAGAGTCTTAAAGTTGAATGCTTTGTTATCATACTCTCTTAATCTGATGTAATACTACTTTCAACTTTTTAGGTGCACTTTCAGTGATTCATTGGTACAATGAACTGCTTTAATAAAAATATGTTTTAAAAAACATCATTTTGTAAGCAATATATGTCACACAATTGCCACACATTACTTTTTAAATGTGCTTTGAGGATTGTGCAGTATTATAAGCAGCTCATATAAATTCAAGGTATTTTATTTTTTTAGCATCAGCTTTCCACCACACATTGTTGATGTACCTATTAAAAAAAATTTTGTATTGTTAAACAGTCTATGTATACTTTTCTTCCAATTTTTACAATGTAAGGTGCACTACATTTTCTGGTGGTGAATTTGCAAGATTTCTTTCTGAAATAAAAAGCCTAATATTTTTTCTCATTATAGCATAGTCATAATTTTAATGTAATGAAGCACTTTCAATTGTAAGTAGAAAAGTCCAAAGTAAGTAGCATAGTCTAACACTCTGATGTATTGCAGTAATGTGATTTGTAGCCAGGGACTGTGAAGATGGGTGGGGAGGAGATTAGGCTGGGGGGCTTTAGTCCCCCCCCCCCACACACACACACACTTTTTCTGCTGTAGGCATTTTGGGCCACCTTTCATTTCTATTATATTGTTGAACATATTGGGCTACAATATAATGTCCCCTCCCCCCCCCCCCCTTACTTCATAATTTGCTATGCAAGCCCTGGTAGCATAGTCTCACATTGCATCACTGGTGTTATTTTGTGTTAATAACCTATCCTTTTTATTGGTAAATTTATGTTATCAATTACACTGTGATTTTATGAGTAACCATTTGATCTAAATTTAAAGATAGCAATTTTCTGAAATATGTCAACTTTTCTGAAATATTGACTGCCAATTCAAGGATTTTTTATATCAATTAGAATAAATTTGTTATATATTGGAAATATTTTATTATGGAACTACTTGATAGTTTGAGTCCTTTTAATGCTATTTTTTAACTTTGTTCCTTGCTCTGAAAACAAAGTTGTTCAATTTGTGTTGTTAAGAACAGTGTTGTAACAAGTCACAACTCGAGTCACTTCCTCTCAAAATGATGGTGACTCGATAGAATTCAGGAGTACTTTCCCCATTGAAATAGTACAGAAACTCGAGTCAATGACTCAACTCAAGTCACTTAAAAGTTTGAAAAGTGGTGACTCCATTACAACACTGGTTAAGAAAGTACAATTAAGCCATTTCTTGCATGATCATGAGGTTGTTAAGGAGGAAATACAATATGCTATGGACTTTTTGAAGTTGATGTTCGCTTTTGATGGTAATCTTATCTTTATTTTCAAATTCTTTTTTTCAGTGCCTTTATCAACAAGGATTAGTAATGCATTCTCAAAATGTCAATGAGAACTTTTGAGAAGACACACCTCTGGGGTTAGTCTATAATTCATATGAACATTTGGAGTCTTAAACCTTTCATCGTAATCAGTGGTGGCACTGCAGGGGGCAAGAGCTGGAATTTGTCCCCTGGGTCTTGGCCTTCCCCCCCCCCCCCACTTATCTCCCAACTTAGGTCAGTTGGAAGTTGGGTTAACCAGAAAAAATGATAATATACCACTCCAGAGACAGAATTTTACATCCAGAGACATGCTAAAACCCCTGAGCTTCCAGGGGCTTTGCCCCGTGGACCCCCACCCCAAGGAAGGAGCACTTAGGGCTTGGTTTCGTTCTGCACCCCAAAATTTTTGCCCCCCATGGTAATGAATGGTTTTTGCGCATATCCCATGTATCAGACATTTCTTTGCTGATTCCAGCAACCAAGATGGTGGAAAAGCAAATGGCCCCAGTGTTAAAATTACACGTTATAAAATAATTAAAATAATGCTCAAATACATTTTTTTAAAGATGCACTTCTATATCTGGCCATTTTTTTTGGGGGGGGGGGGGGGTGTGTGGGGGTCATCTTGAAGGACCTGGATCAAAAGTGAAGTGTCCACAGAATAATTCATAATAGATATCTTGTGTATATTATGGACGTGCTTTAGGTTAGAATGTGTTACAAACGACTTTTGAGTATTTTTCCTATTATTATCGTACAATGTAGCTACGCGCCAGCTGATGATGGCGCTCCGCCGAGATAGACACTTGTGTTTGCCCTACCGCTTACGCACATGCCCCTCTCAGCCCACCAAATGATTAAGTCTAGCAGGTTCCGCCATTGGTCGATGGCCATGGCCGTGACCACTCAATGAGTCCGTTGAGGCTGTTGTTCATAGCCGCAAACCATGTAATGCCTGGTTTTTGGACTGATAAACATTTAAAAATTGTGTTGTGAAAAGCGTTTTGCGTCTCCCGCTGCCCGCATCGATCGATCTCTAATTTTCGTGCTATTTGGCCTTTAAACGATGATGGGGAAGGACACAGGAGCTCTTCAATCGTGGTTGTATAGACGAATCCGGCCGGCAAGTGATGGTCTGATTTTAGTCGGCCATAACTGGGGTCTATGCCTTTTAATCTTTCAATTTCCTTGCTTACCTCAGTGGCGTAGGAACCGGGGGGTGGGGGCAGGGGGGCCATGACCCCTCCAATATATTTTGTGGGGGCCAAATGTCATTTTGCCCCCCCCCCCCCCAAAAAAAAAAAATCGCGATAGTGCTCAATACATATAAAATAGATCAGTAGATATGTACTTTAATATGTCGTCTGCTTATCTGATGTCATCAAAACACAATTGTGCCTGCATAGTGCATCATACTCTAATTCAATAATCTAATTATTTTACAAGAGTGCCATCAATAAAACATCTAGGCTATCGAGGTCAATACTGGTGTTATAAAAAGTCAGTTTTTCAAATTTCAAAGAAATTTCTCTAAAACGGTTAATTTCGGGAACTTATATTGAGTTTGGGATAATTGTTAGGAAATCAGAATTTTTTTGAAAAGTAACTTGCAGGAAGCACAATTTGCCCTGATACCCAGAGAAAGATTAGTTAAACTTATATTTATAAGTTTAGTTTGAAGTTAATTATTAATTTCCGATTTTCAACTAGATATAAAATGTAGTAAGCGGCGTTCTGCGTCCTTTTTCTGATTTGTGCAAATATCAACGGAGGAAGACCGTTCTCTTCTCGAAATAAACGGGAAAGGACTACTAGACGGCGGGAAATCTGAGGATAAAAATCGGAGAAGTATGTTTTAAAATGTGGAAACAGTGTCTAGATGTAGAGGTCAGAACATCTGCGAAAGAAAGTTAACAAGGTGCTTCATTTTTTGTTTCGATGATAAGAGAAACCAATGCAATCTTGATGGCGTGTGTGTGTATGTATGCGCGTGTGTGTGTGTGCGTATGTGTGTGTATGTATGTGTGTTTGTGACACTTTGCTTGTTAACACGATATCTCAAGAAAGGAATGTGTGACAGTTTTCAAACTTGGTACATAGATGCGCCATATTGAGAGGAAGAACTCTATTGTTTTTGGTGGGGGTCAAAGGTCACCTGGGGTCACCAGGGACCAAAGTCTGAAAACCTTGTTAACACAATATCTCAGGATAGGAAGCTTGAATAGATTTCATATTTGGCATGTGGATGCGTTATAGTCAGTAGATGGTCCCTATCGTTTTTTGGGTAGTTCAAAGGTCATCTGGGGTCACCAGGTGTCAAAATCTTAAAATCTCGTTAACACGATATCTCAAGATAGGAAATTTGGATAGACTTCAGATTTAGTATGTGGATGCATTATGGTCAATAGATGGTCCCTATTGTTTTTGGCGGGGGTCAAAGGTCATCTGGGGTAACCAGGGGTCAAAGTCTGAAATTCTCGTTAACACAATATCTCAAGATAGGAAACTTGGATAGATTTCATATTTAGTATGTGGATGCGTTATAGTCAGTAGATGGTCTCTATCGTTTTTGGTGCGGGCAAAGGTCATCTGGGGTCACCAGGGGTCAAATTCTAAAAATCTGGTTAACAAGATATCTTAAGATAGGAAGCTTGGATAGATTTCATATTTGGTATGTGGATGTGTTATAGTCAGTGGATGGTCCCTATTGTTTTGGCGTAGGTCAAAGGTCATCTGGGGTCACCAGGTGTCAATGTCTGAAAATCTTTTTAACACAATATCTCTAGGTAGAAAGCTTGAATTGATTTCATATTTAGTATGTGGATGTGATATAGTCAGTAGATGGTACCTATCATTTTTGGGATAGGTCAAAGGTCATCTGGGGTCACCAGGGGTCAACGTCTGAAAATCTCGTTGACACCATATCTCAAGGTAGAAAGCTTGAATAGATTTCATATTTAGTATTCGGATGTGTTATGGTCAGGAGGTTGTCCCTATTGTTTTGGTGGAGGTCAAAGGTCATCTGGGATAATGGGGGTCAAAGTATGAAAACCTTGTTAACATGATATCTCAATGTAGGAAACTTGCATAGATTTCATATTTACTATGTGGATGCGTCATAGTCAGTAAATGATCCCTATTGCTTTTGGCGGAGGTCATCAGGGGTCACCAGGTGTAAAAGCCTGAAAACCTTGTTTATGTGATATCTCAGGTTAAGTAGCTGCGATAGATTTCATATTTGTTATGTGGATGGGTTATGGTCAGGAAATGGTAAGTAATGATATTGATGGAGGTCAAAGGTCATCTGTGGTCACTGCTGGTCCAAGTCTGAAAATCCTGCTAATGCAATATCTCAAAATAGGAAACTTGGATAGATTTCATTTTTGGGTATGTAGATGCATTGTGGTCAGAAGATGGTCCCCATAGTTTTTGGCAGAGATGAAAGGTCATCTGTGGTCTCCAGGGGTCAAAGTCTGGAAACCTTTTAAAATGTGATCTCTCAAGATAGCTGTTTGTCCATTTGTCTGTCTGTTGTTTGTCATTCTAGCTATGTATGGCGTTTATGGAGGTCAAAAAGTCATGTGGAATGACAAAATTATTTTTTGATCTTGCTTGTATAAGATTTGAATGAGAAGATAATGGTGTATGATGGCACTCTTTGAAACAGGACATTAATGTATCATCGAAACCTCAATGCACTTTTGCATTCTGGTTGCATTCTGGTTTTACTTGTGATTTTATCCTTTTCACAGTAATATGAGAAAATCTGTGCAAACATAGCAAGGCATTTTTTATGGAGAATCTTGACTGTTTAGTCTTGGCTTGGGCAGGTATACATTTGGCTTTTTCTCTGTATCATCCAGCTTTTCAACAGTCTGCTTCCCATTCAGCCTTGCAAGCTATGAACCATGGATTGCAAATCTCAGAATTCAGGAATGATCTTGTAATTTGCATTTTTGGTTTTGATGATAAGAGAAACCAATGCAATCATGATGGCGTGCGTGTGTGTGTGTGTGTGTGTGTGTGTGCGTGCGTGTGTGTGTGTGTGTGTTTGTGACACTTTGCTTGTTAACACGTTATCTCAAGATAGGGTTGTGTGACAGTTTTCAAACTTGGTACATAGATGCACCATATTGAGAGGAAGAACCCTATCGTTTTTGGTGGAGGTCAAAGGTCATCTGGGGTTATCAGGGGTTATCAGGGGTCAAAGTATGAAAACCTTGTGAATGTGATATCTCAAGGTAGGAAACTTGGATAGATTTTATATGTGGTATGTGGATACGTTATAGTAAGAAGATGGTCCCGATTGTTTTTGGCGTATGTCAAAGGTCACCTGGGGTTACCAGGGGTCAAAGTCTGAAAATCTTGTTAACATAATATCTCAAGATAGGAAACTTGGATAGATTTCATATGTAGTATGCGAATGCATTATGGTCAGGAGATGGTCCCTATCGTTTTTGGTGGAGGTCAAAGGTCATCTGGGGTCACCAGGGGTCAAAGTATGGAAGCCTTGTTTACAGAATATCTCAAGATAGGAAACTTGAATAGATTTCATATTTGGTATGTGGATGCGTTATAGTCAGTAGATGGTTCCTATTGTTTTTGGAGTGGGTCAAAGGTCATCTGGGGTCACCAGGGGCCACCTTTTGAAAATCTGGTTAACATGATATCTCAAGGTAGACATTTTGAATAGATTTCATATTTAATATGTTGATGTGTTATGGTCAGGAGGTGGTCCCTATTGTTTTTGGTGGAGGTCAAAGGTCATCTGGGGTTATCAGGGGTCAAAGTATGAAAACCTTGTGAATGTGATATCTCAAGGTAGGAAACTTGGATAGATTTTATATGTGGTATGTGGATACGTTATAGTAAGTAGATGGTCCCGATTGTTTTGGGCGTATGTCAAAGGTCATCTGGGATCACTGGGGGTCAAAGTCTGAAAATCTCGTTAACAAAATATCTCAAGATAGAAAGCTTGAATAGATTTTATATCTGGCATGTGAATGCGTTATAGTCAGTAGATGTTTATGGCATGCCAAAAGGCTCACCAAATATGATGATGTTCTAAAAATACACGTTCATGTACTAAAATTACACGTTCATGTACCAAAAATATACGATGATGTACTAACTTCATATGATCATGATGTAAATTTACACCATCATGTACTAAAACCATAAGTTCATCATGTTAAATGTTACGTTGTTCATGTAAAATCACACGTTGTACATCTTAAAACACACGTTGTACATGTAAAAACGTAAGATCATCATGTTATATTTCTCTTCCGCACGCCATACAGAGTGAGCCTTTCGGCGTACCAGAAGTCTGCCAAAAGGCTCACCGAATTTGATGTAGTAAAAGTACACGTCCATGTACTAACTGCTTACGATCATGTACTGATTTCATACGTACATGTACTGATTTCATACGATCATGTACTAAATATCAGTACATGATCGTAAGAAATCAGTACATGATCGTAAGAAATCAGTACATGAACGTAAGCAAACATTGTTTTTGTTGGAGGTCAAAGGTCATCTCGGGTCATCAGAGGTCAAAGTATGCCCTTATAAAAAAAAAATCCCACATAATTCCTACAGGAATCAGCATGTGGGATTTATGTGGGTTTTGGGGCATGTGGGAAAAATTCCCCCATGATTCCCACATGAATGTGGGAAAAATTCCCACATAAATCCCACATGCTGGTTATCCCTTCCCATACCGGGTTCTACCATTTTCTTGAAGGGGGATTTTTCAATGTACTTATGTCTCCATCAATATTTTCCATCCATCATCCTCTGCAGGTATACTACTGTATAGATGTGCAGCATACAGTCAAAGTATAATTTTCCTATGAAAAAGAGTATTATGGCTGATGTTAAATGTAACGTTCACCTTATAAGTTCTTGCCAAACTGGATACACGATTGTTTGTTCTTCAAGTGACTAAGACATGTGCAAAATGAAAGTGCACTATAGATGCAACTGGTTTGAGAGCTCCATATGTTTGAAATTCGTCCAAGTTTGTTTGCAACACAATAACTAATTCTTTTTTAAGTACAACCCATTGCCTGCATGTGTTCTCAGATGCTGTCTCTTCTTCGGAATAATTTGTGACAAAGGCATGTGCAAAATCCTGATGAATGTCCATAAGAAAAGTCCACTAGATGCAACTTGTTTAAGAGTTAAATGATATGTTTGAAATCTGTCCAATTTTGTATGCAACACAATAACTGATTCCTTTTACAGCACATCCCATTGCCTGCATGTGTTTTGAATATGAGCGTCCAATTGCTGAGGCTATATCTTATAAAATAATATCCCAGTCCATGCAACAAAACAAATTCAGACTTAGTCACTCACTTAACAGTATTCAGCACATAGTCCACAGCCTCCACTCAAATTTACAACTGCACAGTGTGCATCCACTCTCACTGCTTGCTAACTATTAACTGCTGACTGCTGTATACAACACAATGTGTAACTGTACACTACTTGCTTTTCTACACAGCTCAACACTCTGTATGTACCATACAAAGACTCCTTTGAAAAGGGCTTTGTTGTGACAGAACCTTTGAATAAGCCAATCACAATAGACTTCCTTCAAACTGTTCACTGCACAATCCACACAGCCATTTTGTGCCTTCCCATATGGGGAATTTAACTTCCCATATGGAAAGTTCAACTTCCCATACCAAAAGATGACTTCCCACATGAAGAGTTGACTTCTCATATGGGAAACTGAACTCCCCACATGGGAATTTAACATCCCGTATGGGGATTTCAATTTTCCATATGGGAATTTCAATTCTCATGTGGGAACTCAACTTTTTGATGTGGGAAGTTCGCACAGGCTGAATATTATCCCACATAATTCCTGTAGGAAATTGTTACTTCCTATAGGAAATTGCAAATTCCTATAGGAAGTTTTCATTTTCCTATAGGAATTATGTGGGTTGTTTTTTATAAGGGTGAAAACGTTGTAAATGCAAGATCTCAAGGTAGGAACTTGGATAGATTTCATATTTGGGTACGTGGATGCGTCACAGTCAGTAAATGATCCCTATTGCTTTCGGCAGAGGTCAAAAGTCATCTGGGGTCACCAGGGGTGAAAGTCTGAAAACCTTGTTTATGTGATATCTCAGGTTAAGTAGCTGCGATAGATTTCATATTTGTTATGTGGATGGGTTATGGTCAGGATATGGTACGTAATGTTTTTGATGGAGGTCAACAGTCATCTGTGGTCACTGCTGGTCCAAGTCTGAAGATCCTGCTTATGCAATATCTCAAGATAGGAAACTTGGATAGATTTCATATTTGGGTACTGTATGTAGATGCATTGTGGTCAGAAGATGGTCCCCATAGTTTTTGGCAGAGATGAAAGGTCATCTGGGGTCTCCAGGGGTCAAAGCCTGGAAACCTTTTTAAATGTGATCTCTCAAGATAGCTGTTTGTCCATTTGTCTGTCTGTTGTTTGTCATTCTAGCTATGTATGGCTTTTGTGGAGGTCTTTGAAACAGAACATTTATGTATCATCGAAACCTCAATGCATTTTTGCATTCTGGCGTTATAATTGGAATTTGGAAGACTGAATATTTCAGGTTTATTAATTTAAACACAAGTTTGTACAACATAACGCGCTTAATTTGCACTTAGGCGATAAATATGCTTGGCCTCAGTTTGGAATATGCATAACGTTAGGCCCAAGTTAGGGGTACTACGAACGACAATATACGAGGTTCTGGACGAAGCAGTATATAGGAGAGCTTGGCAGAAGGTTTGAGCAAAGGAGTTTTTTAGTGGTCAAAGATGTAGAAACTCTGTTGATATCATCTGCAAACGGTGATGAATTTACCATTCCCGAATCAGTTACGGACCTCTACAAGGCAGACGTCGATTCTGGGAAACTTAAAATTCAACTCTCTATGCTTCAAGATGTTTTGAAAGACGATCCTCACCTTAAAAAGTATGTTTCATTTCACTTTCAGCAATCTGATAATACGATGATTTGAAATAAGTATACTCATGAATGATTAAACTTTGAATTCATACTGCAGAACATGCAATAATTTCTTAATATGTTGGAACCGTTAAAATTGTAGTAGGCTCGATTGCTCAGTTTTCTTTTCCTATTTCATTACATTTTCATATCTTTTCTTTTTTCAGGTGACAAGGGTGCAAACAACTTGCGAAAATTTCAACAAGAATCCAATCTGCAAAAAATGTTGAGTGAGGTCGATAAATTGTTACGCCTGTATCTCACAGTACCTATTACAACAGCAACAGCTGTAACAGCTCAACTCTGAGAAGGATAAAAAGTTATCTTCGGTCCACAATGACGAAAAAGCGTCTGAACCACTGCCTGTTGCTACACGCCTACCAAACATCAACAGACGAGCTTGATTTAAAGGACATTGCCCAAAGGTTTTGTGTCAACTAAAGGCGAAAAACTTTTTTCGGAACATTCCAATGAAAACCCACTGGTCAGCTTCTGTCTATCCTATCCAACCTATCCCTCCATCTATCCGTCCGTCCATCCATCTATCTATGCACATGTTAATTTTGGGTGGGGGAGGGGGACTTAAGCAGTACTGGCAAAGAAATGTCCCTTCAAGCCAACATCATTCTTCGCAGTTGTCAGATCTGATATTGATGTTTTCTTTGAATTTTTGTTTGCTTTTTTTCTTTGAATATTATTATTTATTTATTTGTTTTTTGATTTATTTATTAAATTTATTTATTTATTTATAATTATTTATTTATTATTTCATTGTTGACTGATTTATTTATTTCATTGATTAATTGATTGATTTGCTCATAATAAAATCGGAAAAATCAAATTGATCAAATATGATGTTTTTGTGTTGGAAGGGGGGAGGTTGAGAAATTGTGTCTGGTCTGGCCCTCCGATGTCAGACATCTTCCTACGCCGCTGTACCTGTACCATAGATGGTCTTATACTATATTGTATCTTGATTCCCTCAATTTCACAAATGTGAGGGTTTGAAATTCATGTAGACGATAAATGAAGGCGATTTAAGGCTGATGGGCCCCACTAATGGCTGCCTACAGTCACTAAAACGCAAGTGCCAATCGGATTCGTCTATACTTACAAAAACAGTGTCACATGTGAAATACTTGAAAGGGGCTCAATGAGTTGGTTCATGACTTCCAACAAGTTTTTCCAAACCTGGTATTCTTCACATAGCAATGTCGAATGCATGGTCAAAGCTTAAACAATCTCCAGATCCTACATGCAAATAACTGTTTCTAAAGTGCCAGTAGTAACTGAACTGTTTAATTAGGTTTTGAAAAATTCGTGACCAGACACTTTTTCAAATTAGTGTGCTCAAAACCATTACAAGTCAGGACACTAGAAAATTCAAAATTTTAACTTTTTCTCTATTTGATATGAAACTTGACTCATTATGCAAACTATCAGCATTGACATGTGGTAGCTACCCTTTAACACTCTCTTTAAGTTATCGATATTACTTCAATGAGCCCCTTTGAAAAAGGGAGTCTTTCAGCTATTATTTTAGCACCTTTTAGTAAAGTGAATTTGTAAGGAACTCTCAATCCTGCAAATTTGAGCAATACCCTCCAAGCGATATCTCTGTTTCGGTAATTCTGTTGAGTGACGTAAAGCTGACAAGTGGCCGCGAAACGGGTGGCGAGTCTTAGCCTCTAGTGGATAAGTGGGGACTGAAGGCATATTTAACCCCCAATTTTCTTCTACGCTCCGCGCCAACCGATGTTAGATAGTCTTGCGGGCAATCACCCCTTACCCCCAATATTTATTCCGTTCCGTCAGTCGCGCCTGAAGCTGACTATTTTCATCCTTACAAAATGTGCACTTCCAATTAGTTACATGTTACACATATGATGAACACATTATATTTCAGGTTTCTGTAACTCGTCATACCCGTGAAAATATCTCAAAATATTGATCGAAAGCAGTTTGAAGTGAACCATGATTTGATTTGCGTGCTGTGGTAGTCGTACGCAGTGGCGTGGCCACGCCGGGTGAGTTGGGGGTTAGAACCCCCCCCCCTCCCCCGCCGATGACCCAACCTTGCAATGCAAAAAAAAAAACCTAAAATAGCGGTTTTTTCTCTCTATCCTCAGACGTTTCCTTCATGTCGTCCCCAAACCCCCCTCCCATGATACCATCACCCCCCCCCCCCTTGACACAATACTGGACACGCGCCTGGTAGGTTGCGATAGAAAATATGGACATTTTTTTCAAAAATCTTTCACTGCAAAAGTTCGACAGTAAAACTCCTCTGAAACCCGAGGAAAATTTTCATCAAGTACAGACGAATGCGTGCAAAGAATTACAACTAAATAGTCGCGTCTACTTATGTGCCAACTTATTACTGCATAATATCCTCGAACTGGCAATGTTTCATGTACAGTTCTGTCAAAGCCCTCTTCATCTTGAAGGACCATTTCTCTAACTCTCGGGTTGTTCTAGTCTTATTAATTCGTCCAACAGTTCGGTGGGATGTGAGTCAAATCAGTTGGATATATCGTAAAGCCTTTCAGAAATGTTGCTGCCCTTGGTAGTATGACGTCATAATCTGCTTACCCAGTTCCATTTTTCACGCACTAGGAAACCTTTTGTATGAAATTATATATGTATTCAACTACGTTGTACATGGTTCAACCCAGTTTCAAAATCTAGCAAGATCATATTGTTGTTACAGTGTCAAAATAGCAACGTGTTGTTTGACCCTCTGAAAATTATAAACTTGGCTGCAAGAAGTTAAAATATCTCGAATTGTGAACTTGTAAACAGGATTAGCAGCTCTCCATTTTTGTCTCAATAGGGGATAACCAAGGTCACGTTAATTGGGTTGAAAGAAAGACGTTCTTGTACGGTCACAGTGGAATAAGTTCCTTTGGTAAAATAAAAAACATAATTCTCACAACTTGGATTGGGAAATTGCAAGCATGGGTATCACGTATCATGAACATAACGATGGTAACGATTCTACGGAAATCGATGAAGATAAATCTCAAGAAAACAAAGTAGTATTGACAAGGTTCTTGGGTTTGATTCCGTCTATATCGTTTACTTTTGGACTCATCGTAGGAACTGGTATATTTCTCACTCCGACGGGTGTTCTTCGTGGTTCCAGTGGCTCCGTAGGTGTGAGTTTGATAGTATGGGCACTCGGTGCTTTTGTATCCGCAACAGGTGCGATGTGCCTGACGGAACTAACTCTATACTTCCGGCAATCTGGTGGTATCTATGTGTTCCTAAATGCCGTCTATGGTCCTATCATGGGATTTCTGAAGGTCTGGATCACTTTTTTCGTATTCTCGCCCTGTTCGTCTGCTATTCAAAGTATAGTTATTGTCAACTTTTTGCTAACACCACTCGTTGGAATATGTGGTTCAATACCTGAGGTCGGGATCAAGATGGGGGCGTCGTGTGTCTTCTGTAAGTGAAGGGATTATTGCGAAGTAGAAGTCACATATCAATAAGTAGCCTAGTTGCTTAACCTTGTAACCCTGTTAGCAAAACTCGGCGGTCCGCCTGTGGCAAAATGGCCGACAGCGGGCCGATGGCAGTCCGCCAGCTGAATCCCAACTTCCATGACGTCATACAGTTGTTTAACCAATCAGCGTCGCTGCCATCGACGGACCCCTGGCTTGCCACCGGACAATCCGCCGGCAGGCCGGCGGAGCTGCCTTCAGCGGACCGCCATCGGGCCGACCAAATTTTGCTATCAGGGAACTTGCTTGGATGAAAGATTCACAGTGATGTCATTATCATGCTGAAAGACTTTAAGGGAAAAATGTTATTTTCATGTGTGAAAGAGGAACCAAATCTACATGGTGTGGTGAAACGTCCATTCAAATCGGACATGTATTTTTCGAAATATCAATAAATTAATTCACTAGATTGTGTTCCAAAGTGAGTTTGAGGGCAACAGACATGATGTCACTTCCTCACATTGACAAGGAATGCTTTGTTTCTCTTTGTTTTTTGAGACTGTTGTAACATGGATAGGACCCCTAGGGGAGGGGTTAGGAAAGGAATCCCCACCCTTCTTGTATCCGCCGCTGTCTCATTCAAAAAAGATAGAATTCTTTATCAATAAATAATCGTTGTTATTCGTATTTTGCATGTTTAATGAAATCATAAAAATGCACATTCGGGTAAACTTTGGTAACAGTGAAAAGTGGCCCTGTACCAACTTTGTAAATGGCATCTAGTTACGGGTTGGAAAACCAAAATCGGTCTGTATGAAATGACAACATTTGGAACGCAACTTTTTGTTTGCGTGACATGTATGTGCTTCAGAAGGGGTAAATATTCCGTCACTTATTCCGGACATTTAAACTACTCTCAGCTACCTGAAAACTGAAGTCAGTATAGCAGCCCAACCTCAGTCCAAGTCAATATTAGTAACAGTCCGACCACATAGTACCCCTAAGTAAGAAATGGAAGGTGTGGTTCGGTGCGATGGTGTTTATTGCAAGCTAAAACAGATATAATTCCGCACTTTATCTTTCTTTAAGTCAAAGATAAAGAATTATAAAGTACGTAATTGATAAATTAATATTTTTTTATATTTAACAGTGTTTGCTGTATTCATCAATTCTGTATCAACAAGATGGACCTCAAATGTCCAAGTTTTCTTGTTACTGATAAAGATCACAACTCTTGTAGCTGTGATTTTGATGGGCGCGGTTAAAATGGTTCAGGATGGTCCGGGAAATCTTCACAATCCCTTTCAGACATCAGGGGAATTTGATGCGTCAAAACTCCCATCCGCTTTCTTTTCTGCGTATTTCGCCTACGGTGGATGGTAAGTGATGAAGATTTGTTCATAATAATTATGGACAAATCCTTTTCATTTCCTTTATTTTGTTTTATTTTTTTTTTGTTCTTTTCTTATCTTTCGTTTTTTTTTCTTTTCTTTAGTGTTTCACTTGTTTTTCACTTTACTTAATATCTTTACTGCTTATATATGGTTCTTCATAGTGTTATAAAAAAATACTGCGGATGACAAAGTAAATTATAACTGTCTTAATTGAAGAATCATATGTTAAATTATGTAAACATTATTTTAAAACCCTAAAAAAATTAATGCTAAGAGTTTCAGCACTGCAGGAAATCGTTTAGGGCTTATCATTCTTCTGTGTACTATTCTGGGACAGGAAAAATTATTAAACATACTAGCCTATATTTTGAGAAGGGTTTTCAAATGAATAACAAGCAATTACTTTTCTCATATTTTTGCTTTCAGGGATAACCTATCGAACATTACTGAAGAAGTCACACAGCCAACTAAGTAAGTACACGTGACTCTTAATTTATTTCTTCTCAGCACGAGGGTTCTTAGCAGACAACAGATCATACTGAAATGAAAACACATTGTAAAATCAAACGATGCAGAGTTACGTTGAGGGAGTCGGAAGCGTGGGTTGGTAGAATTCCAGAGTTCTAAAATTCCCAAGGTTGGGGATACTAAGGACTGAATGCTTTTTCGTTTTATAGAAATAGGGAAAGTTTAATGTGAGGGAAGATTAAAGGAAAAGGCGGAATTTAAATATTACAGATAACTTTTACAATTTTTATTATTCAATGTCTCAAAATTTTAACATTTCTGTCATTTTTAAGCTTGTACCTCTCGCGTTTGATTACCGTTTTAGTTTTTTATCCCTCTGTTGGAACTTGAGTTTCAGTCAAAAGATGTGGTGCGGGGCTACAAAATTTGATTGGGAATGCTAGGCTGTCCAGATAAAGGTAAAAGCCGATGTCACATTACAACGATGTCAGATCGCATTCCCATCCGATTTTTGTGAGTTTCTGTTAAAATCTTTTCCATCTTTGGTCGGAAAGAACCCAAAATTTGTCAACTTGTGTACAAATATGAGTTTTACCGCCGGATTATGAAAATTAAATTTCGTGAAGTTCGTGACGTCACATCGATAGACAGATTTTATCGGACTGCGCTCTCCGATAAAATTTATATGGCGGTGTGACTTCACGAAAAAATCGGTTGGCATTTTATTTTCATAGACATCAGATGCAATTCATGTATTTACACTGAGTGACAAAGTTTTGGCTTATTCCGACCAGAGATGGAAAAGATTTTCACCAAAACCAGAAAAAAATGGATCGGAATGCAATTCGAATTCGCTGTAGTGTGACCGCGGCTTGAGCGGTCCTTTTTGGCAAATTGTTGCTTTTGGAAGGGGGACGGAAGACCGAAGGTCCGCCAGACTGAAAATTTTAAATAAGAAAGGGCCCGCGAGACCGTACGAAAAGGTTGGCGAGACCAGTGACGGAGCTAGGGATCTCGGTCAGAGGGGGCGAAAATGGTCTGCAGGGGCGCTTCGAAGGAGTAAATACCCTGAGTCTCAGCACGATCGAAGCTAAGGCTTTTCAAACTTTCCATTTGATTTTCCGCACCTGGTAGAGGACTTCTTTGAAATTTCTCCTCAGCAAGTTTTTCTCTTAAAACATGTTTAATTTTCTATCCATGGGCCTCCGCGGAAGAAAATTCGGGGGGGGGTCTAAATTCTTTTAGGGGGATAAGCTCCGCGCCACCATGAGCTGGCACGGAGCGCAAGAAAATTTTGGCCCAAAATGCCTCTCAGATCGCTGGAAATGACATTTCTAAAGCCTAATTACCGCATATAAATAGGGAAAACACTAAGTGAACCGTTAAGAAATATTTATTGTCTTTTTCTTTATGCTGTCTTCGTTTTTTAAGTTTTTTATTTTCCAGGGGAGGGGAAGTTCTCCCCTTACCCTTACCTGTGGACGGACACGTTTCTATCCCCCTCTTTCACATTATAGTATGGAGGTAGTCATTTTATTTTGTGTGTTATTGTTAGGTCTCGATTTAAGATTTTAATGTAATAATGGGCTACTTTGTGAAGGTAAAAAAAAACCTGCTAGAGCTAAATAGCAAGCAATCTTACAGAGGGAAATAGTTATCGATTTTTGATCACCGTTAGGTGTACATTTTTGGCATCTGGAAATCAAGATAAGTAAATGAAAAAACATTAATTGACGTAATTTACATCATGTGACTACTCTGAAATACCCATTAATTAAGTACATTTAAAGAAATAACCAAGACAAGAGGTCTGCTTGGCTCTCTAGATACCGAATTCATAATAAATAAAAGTTGCCTAAACTTAAGCTTATTTGATGCAATTTTCTGGCTTTTGAGACCGCGGAAGTACAGAAATAAGCATTTTCATGAGATTATCGTGCAGTGTCAGAAATAGCCATTTATCATGAGAATGGTCATTTGAAGAAAAGCAAAATGGAAATTGCTTATTAAAACTCTTAAACCATTGCCACTATGATAACAGTTTTATTTTATTTTAACCTGAATGTTCTCTTCAAATGATTTTGAAAAATGTTGTGGAAGCTATTTTGGTATCTTTATAAACTATTTTTATTGTCTATGTTGACAATTATCCCAGACAACAAGAGGGCTATTTGCGCTACAATTATTGTTGCGCCCTTTGCAACATCTTTTATTGGCCGGGAGGGTTAATTTAATGTCAGTCTGTGTATTGTGTAAGCTTATAATCACGCTCGGTGTGGAAGCAATGAACTAAGCACAGCGGCAACATTCATTAGTGCGTACAACGCATGAAGACACGTTTCGGCAAAACATATCCCTATATTACAGAAGATGACTCTTTTTATCAGAATAAAGTGCAGATAGTACAGTTACTGGTGGCTGTTTGAGCATTTTGTTATCTGTGCCTTAAAACAACGCTATTAAATTTTGTCTTTTGCCAATAAGGGTGCAAGAGTTAAGTATTGTAACGGTTTTCTTCTTTTCTTGGGTGCTTTGTTAGTCCCTGGCGTGGTAGCGAGCTGGCCTGCAGCAGTGGGGAGTCTTGGCCTAAGTTGGTGTATTTTAATTGGCCAACGACAGTTCACAAATTGAAAAAAACGGCACGTAAAACAAGCTCAAAGTTGGAAAATAATTTAATACGGGATCCAAAAACTGGAAGCTTCTTCTCCCAGTTAAAAATACGTTAAGTTAATTAAGTGATTCTTTCTTGAATACAAAACGAAAAGTAACTGCTACACGAACAACAAATAAAACACGAAGTAGAAAACTAAATCAACTACAGCGGTGTGCAAACACAGTTGAAGCTTGCCCGGCTGAAGGGCGTTGCCAGAACCCTGCCTGCGGGATTTCCTGCTGTTCTGTGTGCTGCTGAACACTCAAAAAACAATCCTAACTGTGTAGTAACTGGATGGATCTGCCTGGACGCTACTAATTCATACTTTTTATACCAGGCTGAATACAATTGGCTTAAAATAATCATACCATTCACACAAGTCGTACGAGTACTTAAGTGTATGGAAATATGAACAAATTTGCATTTTTACAATAAAGTTGCGACCCGAAAATATCTGACCCCAAGATTACTTTTATGGAAAAGCGGACAAGTTTCGTAATGTTACATAACATGAGGTAACATGAAAGAGTAGATTACGGTAAGCCACGGATAATCTTCGTGCAGGGACAATGATCCACAGGGATGGGAATAAATCCCTAAATCCTAACACAATACACGTCTAAGCCCCGTAGAATGGAGAGAAACTTTGCGGAGCAGCCCCACATAATCCCAGGAGCTCCACTTAATCTCGAGGCGCTCCGCACTGCCTTGCTCAAGCGTCACAGTATGTTAAAAACCTAAAAAGGGCGCCAACAGACGATTTTGGTCCGTCAGGGGGGCGACCGCCCCCCCCCCCGACCATATGGCAGCTCCGCCACTGGGCGAGACTGAAAATGAGAAAAAGTCCGCGAGACCGAAAATAAGAGTAGGCATGCGAGCCTGTAGATAAATACAGGTGAGCGGGATTTTAAATGTCGGTGTCGCGAACTTTTTCTCATTGGTCTCGTGAACCGCTGGATTTTCGGTCTGGCGAACCTTCTGTCTTGTGAGCTATTACATTTTCTTTCTAGCGGACCTTCGGTGTCGCGGGCTGTAACCTGTGGAAGAGGACTGTGAAGCAAAATATTGTACATTTTAGAAAATGTTTGATGAAATTGAAGCACGCATGATTTACATTAGAGGAGGTATTACGTCTGATGGTCTCCGCTTGGATATGCCACGTTACAAAACTCCATGCATAATAACGCTTAAATGTGAACGGTTTTTGTTGGTGGTGTACTTATCCAATTCCAGTTGAAATACTTCATTTTATAAAGCCCACAATTTTGTAAATGAGTTCCAATTTATTTTCATGTATAAGTACGGATACAATTGACGTCCGAACTTACACCAACGTCCTCCTTTCACTGGTTTGCCGTGGCCTAGAATTGCCCAAAATTTCCGGATTTCGTGTATTTCTCCGATGATTTATTTGACCATTGTTACTGATTTTAGTTCTAGACACCCTTGAAAATAAATATGGCAACCCTGTATATACACCATGTACAAAATGAAACAATGTTTTGAACATGAAAGTAAGAACTGAAAAGGCAATAGCTTGTATAAGCAGACCCCTCTTAAAAATGAGGTGAATATAGAATGAAAAGAGACATTCAGACATAATTACCTTGCAAAACTCCAGGCGATCCCCTTACACTCACTCTGGCTTAATCTGTTTTTCTTCTTTCACAAATGCGTCACTCTCTGGATTATCTGTTCCCGATTTCTGTTGGCGTGTTGCTGTCATTCTTGGCTATGTCTGTTGCTGATCTTCACCGGACCGTAGAACAATTATCCGTGCAATGACGATTTCGTTTGTCTGGGTCACCATCTTTTACCTGCTGGCAAATGTAGCTTACGTCACCGTTCTGACTCCAGAAGAAATCATGTCCACAGATGCTGTTGCTGCGGTAGGCTAAGTCTTATATTTTCTCTTTCAAATAAAGGCAAAGCCACAAACGTAGTGATATATTTTGTTATTGTCATTATACCGTTCAAGAGTGTTAGCTACCCCCGTGGCCGGGCGCCTGATTTTGTTGAAATCCGCAAAAAATGAAATATAGACTCGTTTTCATCTCACAATAGGGAAAACAATCATAGCACAATTACATCAGTTCGAAGTTTATTCAAGGAGCAGTATTGCGCAATAGGTCAAAGGTCAACGGGTAACAATTGTAGGTGTGTTTGGCTACTTCCAGATAAGACGCCCAATGGATATTGCATTAAAAAGGAAAGGCAAAAGAAGTTATATGCCAATATAAAGATAATATTAATCCTCAGTAAATACACTGAAATTAAAGCCTAAGTTCATTACGAATATAAAAATATTGGATTAAAATGGCATTTTAGGTTTCACGTGTAAAAGGGGGACCAAAGCCAGTTTTTAGAATTTTATGCCATATATTATGCAGCTTATGGAATACATGTACTTCTAAGCTTATATTTTGTTCATTACCATTGGCACACTTCAATCAGTTGCATTTTGGTTAGTGCAATTTTAATGGTCTGGTGTCAATTTTTCGTGTCCCGGGTAAAATATTAACACGGGGAACTCGCGACATTCCAAAAAAGTATATGTTTAAGTCAATCAACTATTTCCAAATCCAGACACAAAATAGGTAGTGTCAAGATAAAATGTAGCAACACAAATTGTTTACCACACATTTTTCAGTTTGCCATACACTCACAACATGGTTCACATGTTAACGATAAAGCGAGGCACCAAAATGTTGGTTTTTTGTTTGCACATAAAACCCTTGAACTCTGCTCCAATACACTTGCTCAGCTAAAGCATTTTAATGGGCAAACAGTACATTAAATCAAGCACGTTAAAGCTGTCCATAAACTTCAAAACCAAAAACACGGTGCCTTCTTTTTTTTTTTTTCTTTTCATGTCAAAACTTGGTGTTCCGTTTACACGTTAAGTATGACAATTATGATAATACTGTACCATAAAATCCAAATGCAAAAAGTAAAAATGTGCTGTTGTATTTTGTTTGAAAGGTACCTTCCAACATATAGATTTATCTTAACTTATATTGGAAGATTAAATGTAATTCTTTCCTAAAAAATCTGTTTTAAGAAAATATCACAATGTAAACAGGTAAATGGGACACCAAAAGCCATCGATACCCTTATTAATGGAATGAACCGTTTACAGATGATAACGGAATGTAAGCACATATAAAATAGTGTACAATGAGCGACCGGCGCAGCACTCAGATGTTTTGCTACCAGTTGACCTGAACAGAAAGGTCACTAACGCCACTACGCAGATAAAAACTTCGAACTCGTCCGATTGCACACCGAAGAACTCTTTGCAGCTTTGCGGGCGTGTGTGGGACTGTCGCTCTTCCATATCACTGCAGTATACTTTAGAAAATATTAAATGTATACTGTAGAATTACAGAACAAAAGATAAAGATACGTAAAGATAAATACGAAGCGGATATATAATTAAAAAAAGTACTGTCAGTTTTTTTTTAATTGACCGCTCTTTTTTCGTTTTCGTTATATATTTCTTTAACTTGTGCTCTTTAAATCTGCAAAATTTACACTGTGTACGGAACCGGGAAAAATATTCCAGTGGTCATTGATTGACATGTGGCCGTGTGCGCCGCTAAATAAAATTTGATGAGAAATTGGGGTATGGGCCTAAAAGCCTTACAAACCAAACCTTATGTTTGCATTTTAGCTATTCTCTTTTCACTATCTGACTTCCGTACAACTTACGTTCCTTATCCTCAGCTGTTTGCTGTACGCGTGATAGGCGGATGGTCCTTCTTAATTTGGCTGTGTGTTGTGCTGTCAGCTTCAGGAAATCTTAGTGGTGGTACGTACTCCAAGTCAAGGATATTTTTTGTAGCAGCTCGTGCTGGGCAGTTTCCTTTCATTCTCTCAACGATACACATAAGGAGGAAGACGCCTTTACCAGCTGTTCTCACAGCGGTAAGTAGTGAGATGAGATGAGATTAAACGACAGACCAACACGAATGTGTTATATAGTGTCAGTCATCTCGATAAAAGGTTCAAAGTTAAATTTTGGTTTCAAGTATGGTTCAAAAGCAAGTTTCCCTTTAGTCGCCTCTTACGACAGATGGGAAATACCGTGGGCATATTCGGAAACCCCCAGCCCAAAGAGGGCTCCAGCGGTAGGTAATACAGCTATATTTACCTTTGAATACTGAGGTAATCAAAATTTCTGTTACTTTTATTTGTACGTCCAACCCTCTGTTCCACTGTCCGTCGGTCGAAGCTTAGGGCCGATCCAGGGAGGCAACTTGGGACAGATACCCTCATGACCAACCCTATGCCCCATACAAGAAAACGATTTACCTCCCGTGTCCTAAGAAAATAAGTAAATCTATATTTTGCGTAATGTTGGCGCCATTCTCTTTTTAAGCTGCCCTCCATGAGCTAGAGGCTGAATTCGCCCAGTTATATATGCGCATCCGCTAGTTAATTCGTTCGTTCATTTCTACAAAAAGGAAAGGGAACATATTTCCGCGGTAGAAGACCAGTTAATTGTACTGTCCATGACGTCATGGACAGTACCTTAGACACGCTTCTCATTTTCGAGGGACAGTTCTTTCGTTCTATGTTTCTTGATTCTCAGTGCGTGGTTTGCTCTACAATCGAGCTCATCATGTAGAGTGACTCATGTAGACGGGAACGAGACTTTATGGTCACTTTTGGTTATGATATGGCCTTAAATGAGCGGGTTTTATATTGGCATTTATGTATTTTATTGTTTTGTAAAAAAAATACTTGAGTTAGTCAAATTTGTATACAGTGTACTTGCTCATCACACAACGGCCGCATTGTACCTGTAGTACATTGCAAACACGTACAGTGTCGCTAAACGCTAACAGGCTAAAGAGCATTGTAGTATTGTGGCACACACACTGTACTGTCAGGGTTCCCACACAATTTTAAAAACCAACTGCAAGGACTTTTCAAGGACTTTTCAAGGACAAAGAGCCTTTATTCAAGGTTTATCTTTTAAGCATTCTTTTAGTATGAACAGGGAGCTGCCAGGTATGAAATAGGAATACAGTATGTTATACTGTCAATACCCCATTAAGGATGTTAATAAGATGGCCTCCTCCACCCCTTACAGCCATGCGATCCGCCCACATGTTTATTAATAAGCATGGGTATGACCAGAACTACTGTAAACAAAGGTTGTATAAAACTGTTAGTGTAGATGCAATAAAGCTTAACAAGTTGAAAAACATATTACAACATGTGCATGGCTTTTATTTAAGGTAGCTGTGAGATACTGCCATGCGGCCCTCTAACACAATGTGCAGAAGCTACTTGCTCACTATTCAATGTTCCTAAGCTTTTCCTTCAGTTCATCCATTTCAGTTTGCAGCCTCTTTCTTTCTTGTGCCCTTTCAGTAACTTTTCTTCTGAATGCATTAGACTTGGTTAGAAGACTGAAGTCATGCCTGCTTTCTGCTTTTTGTGCAAGGTCATCTGCCTCCTTTTTCATGATGTCAATGGCACTCTCAATCAGTTTCTGCTTCTTCTCCCTATCATGCAGTTTATCCTTGACTGTCTTTCGTTTTTTTTTTTTTGTTTTTTTTTTTTGTTTTTTTTTTTTTTTTTTTTGCCTTCTCATTTTCACCTTTTGCTTTCCTTTGATCATCTAGGTATTGGTTATACCCCATTCTGGCAGCTTGGATGTTCCTCTTCATTCTGGGAGTGAATGTTACCTCTGTGTAGTTCTGACCAGTTTCTGCAATGCTATCATACACCGTCCCTAATGCAACCAGCGTCTTCTCTTGCATGTTCTCCACCAGAATGTCTTTGTTAACTGAGTAACCCCTTTCCACTGATGCTTCGCCATGGGAAAGCGTGAGCAAAAGTTTAAACGCATCCCATAGTTTGTCAAATTTTGTGTTTTTCAGGTATTTAGCAAAGAATGTGTCCAGTCTCTCTTTGCTGTCAATGGTGTACTGTCTGAACTCTGCAGCATTCTCCTGCTTCATTTCTGCTGAGGATGTTTTATCACACTCTTCAGCTGACCGCCACCTGCCATTCATGAGGATGTGTAAGATCTTTTCAAACTTCACAGCTGGATCGACTGATGTGTTCACTATTGTCTGGGGGCAAAGTGATTCAAGGTATCGAAGCAGGGAGTACTTGAGAGGACTTCCCTCAAGAAGCTTGGTAGTTGTTGTTGCCAGGAAGACATGCAATCAGCTTTGAAGGCTAGGTTTTGGAGGTCACTAATAACTTTCTTGTTGGTGCCTGCCTTCAGACTCTTTGGCTGCAAAGCCTGTGTCAACATTCTTGGCGAACATCTGGTTTTTCTTCTCCTGAGGATTTAAAGCTGCAAGCTTCTGATAGGTGTCAGCCTTCTCTAGAAGTTCTTTCTTGAGAAACCTGTTCATGAGACCTATAATTAGATTCCTTAGATTAGGACCTAGGAATGGGATCATGGGTGTATCTGCCTGGAATCTATTCAGAAAAGGTTTGAGTTGTTTGGGAATGGAGATAAAGAATTCCAGCTTGGCTGTGATGAGTGGGTCAGCACATGCTGCCTTAATTGTTGTAAAGCAGGCTGCACTAGGTGTTTTCTTGGGGTCATTGAAAGAAGCCACAAACTTCTTCACATTAGGCCACATCAGGAGGGCATGCTCTGCAACCTTTGCATCCTCAACCCATCTGTGGGAACAAAATCTTAGAGGGAAGATCGAGCTCCCTGTGATCTTGAAAAAGTCCTCTCGTCTTGCAGGAGTATCATGAAATAGTTGCCAAAGTGCTCTCAATAAACTTGCCAGATTCCATCCTGATGCAGTCACTCCCTTCTGCAGACTGCCATGCACAATATGCAAACCACAGCTTCCAATGTTTAGAATACCAGGTAGTTCTTCGGTCTTGCGTTCAAAGTTCACACTGACATTTGGTCCATCCATGGAAACCTGTGGTAGGGGTTTGGGATCTAGCTTTGTTAGGCCTGCCTTGAAGTGCTTCAGCAGGTCTACAGCAGTGCCATGTTCAAGGAATTCAGACCCAAAATATCTGACAGCTTTTTGGTCAATATCGCTGTCCCAGTATCGCACAATTAAGTGCATCTGCTCATTTTGTGATATGTTGTTCAAACATTCATCAAAAGAAATAGAGTAGCACTCTGTGTTTCTGATCTTATCCACAAGAAGATCATGAAAATATGGTTGAAGACCAAAGCAGATCACCTAAGCACATTTGGTAGCTCCACAACTGAATGTCTTTGCAATTTGACTGTCTGGGAACATACTTCTGAATAATTTGCTGACATCTTGGAAAGAATTGAAGGAGTAGTGGTTCATCACCACCTTCATGGCCCACACGACCTCAGCCTTCAAGATGTTATCTGCAACAACATAAGTGTCCACAGACCAACCAGCTGTGAAAAGTTTGTGATGACTGACCCCGCAGCTGTCTATCGAGAGTAATCTCCACATACTGACTGATGAAGTTTTCCCTTCATAGGGCTCTTGAATGCTGACTGACCCATTGAGGAAATATCAATCGTTTCTCGACACAGTTTGCATCTTGCTTTATGTGGATCCTCTTGAACTTCCACTAGCCAAGAAGAGTACTCTGGCTTTTCTATCCACTGCTTGTGAAAGTAACACTTGTTTTTGGAATTCATATTCTATGGTCTCATTAGTCCATTTGCAAAATTAATAAAGGTATTTCAGTCAAAATTGCATAAGGTAATACTGTATATAAACAATGAGTGTTAGTTTGATAGCACAAATATTACAAGATTTGAAAGAGTGGGCATTCCATGCAATGAGATTAGCTAGTATGTTGAATTGAATGGAACAAGCTCAATATGTCAATGAATGAAATATTCCAACTGTCACACAGATGAAAACCAATCACTACTATTTATTCCATACACTGTTGAATGTAGGCCTCATCATAAATGTTGTATGTTATTCATATTAGTTTTGCACTAAAATTTGGTTTGGCAGATGAAGGCCTTTAAAGTAATGTTTATACAGTTCTGAACCAGTATTAATAATTTGGACAATACATTTTCCTCAACAATCTAGTCAATTAACTCCAAATTAAGTAACTGCCATGCCAATCGGCAAGCACCCTTTTATAAACAACAACAAATTTAAAATCTAGAATTATTATAATTTTTGATGTTAAATTTGTTGTTGTTTATAAAAGGTTGCTTGGTGATTGGCATGGTATAATATCAGCTTAACCAGTACAAAGTTTAGTCTTCACCCATACTTAGAAATAATGAGACATTAATAAGTTTTGGGTGCCAGATACTATATTATGACAAAATGTTGAATCAATTGGCTGAATCTGCTGTTATTTCTGGAAATCTGTTGGTGAGATAGCCCTAACAGCCACTTCAAATTTAATGTAACCTTTAACCAACTTACAAATAATGAAATATTAATAAGGTTTGGGTGCCAGTAGTGACAAAAGTTTGCCCAACTGCTGGAGTTTTCAAGGACTTTTTGTTGTTCCAGGACTTTTTGGAAAAATATGCAAATTTAAGGGAATTTCCAAGACTTTCAAGGACTGCAATTTTTTCACGGTTTTCAAGGACTTTCAAGGACCTGTGGGAACCATGTCCGAGTCTGTCGTATCTCGCAAATGCTTGTAGTTCGCCTCCGGAAAACGGCCATGGCATTTATGTACGCATCTAGGCCTAGATTTAATCTTAGCATTTGACATTAGCAGTCTTGATTTATTTCTCTCTTGGAAGCAGTTACGTATGGCTTAACTTAGGCTTGCCAAACGCTAGGTGTATCTTGAGAAGTAATAAGAACTTATCCTTCTCTAAGCACGAAACCATAACAGGCAGCCATCTTGCTATAATCACACATACGGTAGCGACAATCTACGCATAGGTCGTTAGCGCAGTCTGCTCTGTCAATGTATATAGGAAGTCTGAGTTATACATAGCTTTTATTGGGTCTAGCAGTGGGTGACATCTTGCTACGTCTGTATGGTTCCCACGGTGGCGACCAATTTTCCCATGATCCTTTAACCATGTTTATATAGGAAGAACGTGGGCATAACGTACGCCCAAACTGAAAGGCCCCTGCTGCTTGTGTATGTTATCATTCTCAGAATGATGGTCATTCTCAGAATTAGCATACGGGTCTATACTGTTCTTTTTCTGCACTTAGGATTACCATAGGCCTATTATTCTCTCGCAAGGAAGACATGCATCGCCACCATGATGAAGAGGTCTGAGGGGAGGGGTGGGGAGCTTGGAAATTTTGTTGGCTTTCAATGGTGTCTAGATGCAAAATGGTGCAATATTTGTTGCTCTTACTAGAGTTTCTTCTAACTTGATTGAAGCAAAATTAGAGAAAAGCTATCAGATCATGTGAGAAATACATGAAATCCGGCCATAGTGGCGGTAATTTTACAAAATCACCGGACACCAGCACGAAACAATAAAAGAGGGCGTGTCTTGGTAAAACCGAACGTCTAGCCCTACCTGCAATGCCACTGTGAGCACTGTAGGCATACTTTGCGACTTTCGGTTGATCACTGCCGTTACATCGGCATTGCATGAATAGCCTATATAGGTGGTGATTCTTCAACTAGCCTGATAAGCATTATGAGAAATAAAGCAGTCCTGCATCGTTCATGTGTATCACGAGATTGCAAGTCGAAGGTAACGCTTTAGTACGTACCAAAGAACGTTGGCACAGAAACAATCGTGGACAGTAAGTGGTTAAGATTTTCGTAACCACATTTTCTAGTTATTCTGGGAACCATTATGAAAAAGTCAGTCACTCATTCAGTCTTTTAGTCAGACAGTCAGTCACTCAGTCAATGACAATCAGTCAGTCGGACGGTCAGTCGGACAGACAGTCAGTGTGTCAGTCAGTCAGTCAATCATTCAACCAATCAGTCAGTCAGTCAGTTAGTCAGTCCGTCCGTCAGTCAGTCAGTTAGGTCATTATGTATATGCTTATTGCCTTGTTGCATTTATCTTTCGTCTCCCTCTTTAACAGGTCCCCTTCACTCTGTTCGTGATCTGGTCTGGTAACATCTGGAGTATCATTGATTTCCTTGTGAGCTTTAATCAAATCCTGTACACGCTTACGATAGCTATTGTACCATACCTGCGATGGAAGTTACCTGACAGAGAGTTGCCGTACAAGGTAGGTCCTAATACTTCTCACCCTTGGCCAGCTCGACATAAACCGGACTGGAAACTGGACTGTAAAACTTAATCTAATGAACTAACTCAAACATCGAGCAGTAAGCTTAATTAAATCTTAACTAATCATCCCAACCATACTGAAAAAGCCATAAAGACATTTGGCGCATCTTTTCTCTAAACTGATCAAGCCGTTTTCAAATTAAAAATTACAAAGGATTGTGGGACAGTGTTTTGGTGTGCGTCATTGGTGGCGGAGCTACCATAAGGTCAGAGGGGATCCCCCCCCCCCCCTCCGACGGATCAAAAGTGCCCGCCGGTGCTCTTTTTAGATTTCTAACATCCTGCAGTCAACAAGCCTCTGCAGGAAATTCTCGCCCCTCCGTCCGACAAAAACCGCTAGCTCCGCCACTGCTGGTAGACACTGAATTTGAAGCATTGAAGTTTTGGTGTAAACTAATATACAGAGAGCTGTTCTTCTAAAAGTTCATCATTATTTTGTATATCGAACGTTTATAATAGTTGCATTAGAAAATTTATTTTCATATTGCGAAACTGACAATTTTAGTAGAAAAATTGCCACTCAAAATGAAAGTAAAACTTAAAGGTCGAATTTATAAAAGTGGAAGTGTAAATTTTGTAAGAAAAGTTGAAAGTACTGATTTAAAAAGTAAAACGTCGATTTTTTTAAAAGTTTTATATCACTTCCGAGTTTGAATAGAATATGTTATTTCGGACCTACGTGCGTCTCCGTACAGGCACCACTGTGGAGCTGTATCGTTTACATTGGGTTTACAACAGCTCTGGTTCTGACGTCAGCCTATACTAACCCACTTCAATTAGCCATTTCAGCAGCTATCATCTTCGTCGCCCTCATCTTTTATGGAATGATGCAGCTACTGAACAAGTCGGATATAGCTCAAGACAAATTAAGTAAGTTATTTAATCAGCATGACTGTTTCTTTTGCAGGTACCTTTGACTTGCCCCAAGTCTCTCGAGATGCAAGTTCCCTCCCAGCTGTGATGATTCTCCTCTGTCACTATTTCTTCTTTACGTGTCACCCCTTCGACCTCTCCCAATGCACATCTCCAGACAAATCAACTAGTCACATTCTCCACTTTTCACTTCGACTCGTTATAACACCAATACACACTGTGCTAACCACCCCACATCGACTAACACACCTCGACCGGTAATGCCGGCTAACAAGTTCTTACACTCACCGCTTGGAACGTTTCGACACTGAACCATTGTAACGATCGTGCGTGGCAGATTCCTGTTTATACGCTGTGCATATATCAACTAGCGGAGATCTGGCTTGCTCGAGAGACTTGTAGCTTTTGCAACTGATGACGTAGCATTTTGCATGGGCGGTCCGTTTTTTAATCACTAATCTCTGTAGCCAATGAAAAGCTTTCTATTTGTAAACAGACAGAACGACGCAACGTTCATCACACGATGATCTTAATGAATATCCAACAAACGTCGCAAAATGCCGAAGCCGATTGGATGATACAGTAAACTATCTTGAAAAATATTCATCTGAATTCTAAGATGAATAAAACAATAGAGAAGTAAAAAATTATGACGTTAACAGTTGCAAAAGATACAAGTCTCTCACGGCAGGCAGCAAGTTTGATCTGGCCGCTCAACAGGCTCGAGTGTGTGAGCTGTGTTACAGTCTTCGAGAACAGTTGTAAACAGGTGTTACAGCACTTGCTCGTGGAAGTTGCAGCAACGGGCAGTGAGAAGTGATTTGAAAGGTTGCATTGAAGTACAGTGCGATGGAATCACCGTGAAGAATAGGAACAGAAATAAGATGAAAGGTGGATGGAAGGATTACGTGAGAGACTTGGGGCAAGTCTACAGGTACCTAAGAGATGTACTTAAATTGCATAACGTCCTTTTGGTTTGGGTGCTGGTCTGGATTTCCTGAAACCAGTAGATGTATCTCCAGCACAATTAATCGCATTTGAAAAAGGTTTCAAGTGGATGTGAAATGTTTATAGACATCTCCTCTCTTTAAACCCCACGCTCCATGCCCCAGGTCACATCGCCTTCATTTTAGCCTTTCTTAGACAGTAACCACGGCCGGTGGTCGCACCAGGACGACATGGGGATTCTTTCCCCCAGTCAGACCCTTTTCTCCAGGTATCCCCATTCTTGAACCAAACATTCCTGTCCTGAGACATAATTTTTTCACCCTGGGATATGCTTAAACTCCATTACTCCAAGGGCCTCATCCCCAGGTTTTCCACCGAGGCTTTCCCTCCATTGAATCCAACAGGATATCTTAGTAAGCCATGCACCCCATCTGCTAAAGAAAAGTGTACCAATATTGAGACTCATTTGTCATCAGTAGATATGAATAATACTTCAGAGATTCCGAGGGCCCCACCAGAGGTCCTAAGGAGGCTCTGGACCCCGCTCGCAAATCTCGTTCGGTTATGCGCTTTGCGCGTAATTTTTGTCCCTCCATTCGCCTCCTCCCGTTCCGTTTTTGAAAATCTTGGTGCCACTGGTGCCACCAATTCCACTTTCCATGAAATACTAGTTTCATCGTAACATACAAGGAAATCCCCTTTTGCAAAGAGCGCCATAACTTTTGTAGGACCAAATCGGGAATGATTTTTATGCAGTGCCGGTTGGCGTGCATGCTATATACTCGACGATCGCGAGCAAAGTAATTTTTACCTGATGTCATGTACAGTTTATAGTGATCAATTTTTCTCTGTGATTTCTTTTTTCAGAGCAATTCAACGACTTCTTACAGAAGCTTTTCCTCTCCGTCGAACAAGAAATGAAGACGTATTAATGATGTTCAATTCACATGGGCCTAATACTGACAGTGGCATCACGGAAACCCTCTCCAACATTCCCGGAAACGGTCCCCTTTACAGAAGTTTCAACTATATTTTGTCCGGTACCAGTGATTCGAGCCATAGGCGAACCGTCTAGTCCATAACCCTTGTATTGCGATGATACTCCATAAGCAGTCATACTTCCCGTTACACAAAACATTATTAGAAAAAATGAAATACATTTTTCTGGCACCGCATAAGGTCAGGCTTTCACACAAAGCCATGTGTTTTCTGCGGTATACTGCGGAAGAGGACAACTCCATCCGTAAACAGTTAATGGGGTCATTTAAAAGTTCATGCAGGAATAGCTGCTGCAGTGTGGGACAATGAATTGAAGAAATGAATGTCTTGTAAGCATAGGCCACGGACTTCCTATACATGTATGGACAGAGCATGTAACGCGTATGCCCTATCCGTAGATTGTCGCCACCGACTGATGCAAAAAGGGGCACCAAGATGGCCGCAATAACGCTATTATTTGTATGATTTGACGAAGTCTTTGTAATATTTTAAACAAAAGGTAAACTTGAATGGGAAAAAATATATTCCTGCAATACGTGAAGTAATTTTGACCTTACCTTGCCATATTTCAAAAATATTTCAACTTTTTGCAAAATCTGTTCATTTACTTGAGCAAGTCCGAAGTTTCACACAAAACCATAGCAGACAGCCATCTTGGTGCGCTTTTTTCACACGTACGGTAGGTGAAAATCTACGGCGCGGTATACTCTGTTCATGTATAGGAAATCCGTGGCTTAGGCCTATGAGGCTTGCATCTGGGGCTGCAGCCTCCAAGAGCAGGGAACAGGGAAAATGATTTTTTTCAGAGCACCTAGAGAGTGCAGTTGGCGGTGCGGTCGGCAGCTGCGTTTGTCAAAGGGCAAGATGCTTGAAAAATTTTCGACCCCCTCCCGTGAAATGTCTTCCCGTACGCCTATGCTTGTAGGTCACTCAGACCAATGGATTCTTCAAACGCGGGCATTTATCATCCATATATACACTGAATTGAACTTGTTAGTTGTAAATTTCAGTTAAATGCAAAAGAGACTGGAGTGTCAGGAAACCATCAATAACAAAAGATACAACACAATCATATGTTGGCAAAAGGAGTTTGTGAACACAAAATGAACCCATACACTCTTTCATCGTATATAGCATTTATCAAAAAGTTTACGAGGCGTGTCTTGCCGGCTTTAGTATTCTCATTAAGCTATTAAAATAAAAACATGGTAATTGGAGAGAGATGTCGACGTCTGGAAAATTCAATAGGACTACTGGAGTGAGGGGCTAAAGGTATGTCCACCCCTTCCCTGAATATTTCCTCAACTCATATGTATTACAATTATTAATAAATTGATTTTTCTTTTCATTAATAAGAAATTTCAGACCTGTGATCCATATTATAAGGCTTGATACAAACACCTTATTATCCTCGGGAAGACTTCAAAGATGGAACCTACTACCATTGTGCTGGGTGCTGAGCATAAGCAATGAGCAGGGAAAACAAGTCAATGGGCCACAACTAGAAAAAAGCTGTGGCCGGCTCGATTTAAATTGGTCAGAAACTGAGTAACATTCCATCTAGCTAACTAACTATCCCCGGGAAGTACCGTTTCCGGCCATCTAGAGGGTTTGTAAGGCAACATAATTCTTGTGCCCTCCGCGCCAAATGATGGTGGCGCTCCCCTCAGATAGTCTCGCCAGAGTCACATTTAAGAATGTATATAGTTCTCAAGTGACTTTATAGGAGCTTTTCACGTGGTGTATTTCAGCCATGTTTGCCCTCTAACCTGACGGTAGCTAGTGCTATTAATAAATGTTTCTAAATCATATACTAGTGGCCTTATATATATGGCTCTGGGTCTGGCTTGCACCAGGAGTTGCTAGCAACTCCCTGCTTGCACCCAGCGTCACCTTTTCCAAAATTCCTTCGCGCCTGAATAAACATAATACTTACTTGGTTACGTCACCGACAGTGTTGCTATCACGTATAGTCTGTCGGTATTGTCTTGTTATAGTAACGTTTCAAAGGATAATTTTATCTTAGTTTTGGCCGTCTGAAAGACAAATTAAACCATTTCTGCAGACAAACCGTCTACTGAAGCTATCTATAGGTTTTAAATATTTAGATTATCATTTTAAATCATTCGTGGACTATTTTTAGTAACGATGGCTTCAAACTGTAACCAACATTGTATCCATACTTAATTTTTCACCTAGCTTATATTTGCTTCATATGTTTTTTCTCTGTGTGGTTTAATCGTTTAAGTTTTCTTTTACTTTCAGATCAGTACTTAAAACGAAAACGTTTTAACTGCAGTTACGTTTTCTTTAACTTTATACAATGGCCTAGACCAGACTGAACTTGACCAGACTTACCTGACTAGACTGACCTAGATAAGGTTTTGCCCTCATGTCAATGTTTGATAAAGTAAGGTTTGTTGCATGATGAATATGTCACATCGCTTTGTAAACCATGTAAATTAAAATGCAACTCTAAAGGAGTGAAATTAAAGACCAATGCAAGTTGAACTAAACGATTTGAATCTAACAAGAGTCATTCCCCCACTTTTAGAGTGAATATTCCATCCTAATTTTGGAACCGTCCTTAATTTCACACTTTCAGATTTAGAGGGCGTGCTTGTTTTGTTAAAGCGTATGAATCGAGTACGGTACGGTCGATCATAAATTTTTACACGTTCAGCTGCCTTTGCATGATATTCGTGGGTTTCCTATTTGTTTATTTTATTATTGTAGTGCGCGTACGCGCTACAATCTTGGCGTTGCATGACATGCAGGAATACCTACATGACTGAACGTTGAATCTGGAAGACCCACACTGTTTCGGACCGTTTTTTACTATCGATACTATCACTGTGCAGGCAGCTAATGTTAAGCCTGTCCATGATTTTTCACCCTTTTCTTGCACACATACTAAATTAGTCCCGACAAAGGACTCATTCATAAACAGAAACAGCTTGTAATGTAGAGTGTAATGTTACTGATTGATGGAATACCGACAGTCTTTATTTCAGAAAAAAGTTCAGTTGAATTTGCGCCTGCTTTCTCTTTGACACGATAAGAATATATAACCTAAAATTCTCAAACGAAGTAATCAGCGGATGAATTTGTTGTAAAGTTTAGTGTGATGAGAGCACATGCGACGTCACCTATAGAGGCTTTTCACATGACGTCATAATACTCTCCGGCGGCCATGTTGGAGTACATGTAACATACGTAGTAAACCACACGGGGCGCGCTTGCTCACTGAATGTGTACGCACCGTGCATACCAAAGTGCACGCTGTGCAGTGCGTTCGGCACATTATAGAGGCTTTGCAATTGCGTCACGGAACCGCCATGCTGGAGGACATTCATGCCGAATACACGTGGCTTTGTGCCGAACGCACTGCACAGTGTGCACTGTGATACGCACGGTGTGTGCAATTCAACGAGCAAGCGCGTCCCTTATGGTTTGCTACGTAGGTACATGTACTCCAACATGGCCGCCGTAGAGTATTATGACGTCATGTGAAAAGCCTCTATACACGAATCCGGTGTAACAGAGTAGTCAAGTGACTGGCGCGAATCGCAGCGTGTTATGAATATGTAGTCGAAGCTGTGTGGGGATTGTGTAGGAAAGATAGGTAATACTATCATGTGTTTTTAGTTGCGGTGCCTGCCTTGCAGGCAGCACCGCAGCTAATGCAGTTACTCTCGCGATGTCAATTTCTGACTTTTCCGGCACTTTATTTCTATCTTCTTGTAGATGCTTTGTGGTATCGAAATACGGTTTAGTGCAATTTGTAGGGATGGTACTTCTCTTTCGTGTTTTTAAGTTTTGGTGGAAATATGACTTTCGTGAGAGTGTAAAATTGGGGTTTTTTTCATGTAAAATTTGGAAACGTGTTCTATTTTTAGTAACAATCTTGCGGAAAAACCAGGTCCGTATGTACTCTGGGGAAAAGGTTGTTTGTTAATTTAACACAGCGCCATCAATTTGGTTGTTTTTTTTTAATTCATTACAGATTGGTGTTTAGTGAATTTTGAGTATTTATATGAGGATTTCTTTGTAGGGATTTATTCTTTTCAAGTGGCATGGTCGGGATTGCGGTGAAGTAAAAAGTTTGATAGTTCAGAGGAGTTTTGTTCACTGTTTTTGTGACTTTAAAGGGCTGTGTGAATTTCTCACACTAACGACAATATTCACAAAGTAAGTTTCTGTTGGAGGGAAACATTGTTATTGGTAGGTAAATATTATTTGTATGAGTTGACGAGTATTAATATTTGTGTTATATCAAGGTGTCTGGTTATGGTAAATTTGTTATTTTAAAGTTTAAAATTATGTGGAGAATATTACAATGCCTAAGAAGGGCCGTTCAAAGATTTTTAATTTAGAAAGGAAAGGTTGGCAACAAAGAAAAAGAAAGTATGGGGGTGAATTTCAAGATAAAAGTTATGAAGAGGAGAAAAATGATGATATCAGAGTTGGGAACAAACCAAAAAAAAAAGTTCTAGTGAATATGAAAAAAGTCAGAGGTGTGATAATGGGGAAAGTAGGGAACATGACGATCGCGAGGTATTATTTATACGTTCCGAAAGATCTACATGTACATTTTATTTTTTCGTTGTTGATAGCTGTTGGAGAGAAAAAAAACGTTTAGGAAGCTTGTGTTGATAGATTCAAACATGGTTTTGTGAAAACTGGGGGGTTTGATTTGCCGTCTATTGAAATAGGAAAATGTGTTTCAGTTGAGAGTAGGCCGATTCGTGTGAGAAAAGTACGTGGGGATGGTAATTGTTTTTTTTTTTTCGGTGTTTGGCATTACTGGTTACAGGGGTAGAAGATAATCATTTTTATTTAAGACAAGTCATTGTAAGTTCATTGTGTAGTTAATCGGGAAAAACGTGCCATTTATTTAGTCAATACAGGTGGAGTACATTATGACGTGGCGTTGGAAATAGAAGATAATGAGTCTGTACATGAGAGCAGCGTTATAGAGAATTGGTTGAAGAGGGGTTGTGTTAATGAACATAGTGAAGAAGTTTTCGGTGTTAAATGTAACATATTGAAAAGAGGAGACATTTTATTTGAAGAGGAGCGTAATCAAATGTCAATGCAAAGTTATGTGAAGAGAGCAGGTGTTTGTTTAAATGAGGGGAGTAATCATATATTAGTGAAAGGGTCTATGGGAGTGACTGAAGATAGGTATAAATGTTGGGAAAATAAAGGTTTTGTGATAAAACGTAGTGTGGGTATTGCAAGTGATAGTACTAAAATGATGCTTAGAGATCAAATACGTAAGCGTCAATTTATAAAAGAAGAGGAGAGTCCAGTTAGAGAATTGCAACATCGCTTTTGGAATAAAATTATGGAGGGGCCTACATATGTTTGCTTTTATTGTGAGCAGTTATGGTATAAAGAGTGTGCACTGTGGGTGAATTTAGTTAGATTTAGTGGAAATACTAATATTTGTAAGCAGGAAGAAGGTATAGATAAAGGATGGGTCTGTAAAACCTGTTTAAAATATATAAAAGAAGGCAGAGTTCCGTTATTAAGTCGAGATAATAATATGAAAATGTATGAGATACCAGAAGAATTGAAATTACATCGTCTTGAAGAAAGGTTGGTCGCTTTGCGAACACCTTTTATGCAGTTACGTGAGCTTCCTCGAGGAGGGCAATTTAGTATTAAGGGAAATGTTGTTAATGTCCCGTCTGATGTGGTGGCAACAATTAAAACTTTACCTATAAGACTTGAAGAGAGCCAAGTAATTCCTCTCAAATTTAAGAGGAAATTAAGTTATAAAACGGCTGTTTTTTCTGAAAATGTTAGGCCTAGAAGTGTTGTTCTTGCTGCTCGCTGGCTGATAGAAAATGAGGATATCAAGATACACAACAATGACTTAGGAAAGGAAGACACGTTTTGAAAAGGATGAACAACTTCTGGTAAGTGGGTCTGCTGCCCCCCATTTACTAACACCACCATTACTTGCCTACACGATGTTGAGTTCGCGCAAGGAGGGCCTGTATAATAGAGTAGTCAGGTTCCTGTTTTTTGAATCATTCAAAATGCCGTTTTGCATCGCGGAAGGATATATTGCAAAAAATGCCTAAAATACCTTCAATTTTCTTTGAATTATTACTTCAACTACTTTCCTACCACATAGAGATCACAAATTGAACACATCTCTTCACTAACATGGTCTAATCTCCCCCCCCCCAAAAAAAAAAAAAAAAAAAAATAATGAAACGTGAATACCAAAATGTCGATGTTTACAATTTATAGCTATTAGCTGCGATTCGTCTGTCATCACATTATTAACCAGACACGTTTCTTATTACATTCTATAGCAAGGACTTTTTGTCGCTTCTTTGACGATGTCCTTTTACTACGGAAGAAAATATTGTCATTGTAGTAAGTTTATGTACGGCCATGACTCGCAATTGATGAAACGATTACCTAATGAAAGCAATAAGTAAGACAGTTCTATGAATACGAATAAACTGTCGAGTAAAAGATTCCGTAGAAGACGAATTTCATCATTCCAACAACCCGTCTGCAATACAATTGTAGTTTGGGGTGAAAAGTTTGCCCTTTAATACGGGAAGTTGCAACTTTCTGCTTACTATAAGTTGACCCTTATCAGCTTATGCTATGTGACGTAGACACTAAATTTAGACCGTGCACAGAGGGTCAAATTGTTGGTTTATGGACGAAGATATGAACATTTCAAGACATTTCGTAACTGTAAATTTCTAGCTAAGTGGCTCGATCATTTCATCTCTTTGCCCTTTTCGGAAATGGAAAGTTCGCAAGATATTTATGAGCTAAATATTCTCTAGTTTGTTATAATTATGTATGGAGTTGTGGTGTTATCATGAAAACGTTTAACTTATTCATCATAAAGTCCATTTTTCTCTTTAAAGTGATTTGTTCAACTATTGCAACTATTGCCAAATACGGGCAATGGTTGTGAGAATCGGGTAATCTGATTTTCGATAATTTAATGATGTAGGGTGAGAATGTCTTCCCGTAAGTCTGCTTGAAAATTCATTTCAACACACAGTGTAACGTGACAATTCTGTCAATAATACTAATAGAAGAAAAATCATCTACTTCATTTCATCCAATGGTAGTGGTACATTTTATCTGATTCTTCTGATCAAAATAGCGACTGCTATAAGATCCCCATAGGCCTTAATTTTTTCAAAAGTAAAATGATATATAGTAGGAAGTTGGGGCTCACAATTTTTTCAATATATATTGAATTTAGCCAAGAGTCGCAATAGAGTAAAATTCAATAGCATGTTTTCAATTCCAGTTTGTAGTTTCCCCAAAATGATGCGGGATTCATCGATTGGCAGTGATACATTTTATCTGGTAATTTTCTGATCAAATAGCGACTGCTTAGATCCCCCTATAAGTCTGGGAAATGTCATTTTCGGCTGTCTCAGGGGTCCGATTTTTCCAAATTTTCTGTTCGCTTCGCGCCAACCAGCGGTGAAGTTCCGCTCAGATAGTCTTCCTAGCAGCATTTTAGTTTCGCGAACAATTTTTGTCCAAACAGACCCTCGAATTAGTGACTTCTAAGATCCCCTATAAGCAAAGGTTTTGACTATCTGAAGTGGTCAGGTTTTTCAAAATTTCCTGCACGCTTCGTCCCAACTTATGGTGGTGCTCCACTTACACCGCTTCATGGCAGAATTTAAGTTTCGCGATCATTTTTTACAAAAGGGAACTCAAAATAGCGAATGCTTAGATCCCCATATAAGCCCGGGAAATGCCATTTTCAACTGTCTGAGCGGTCGGATATTTGAAAATGTTTTGTACGCTTCGCGCCAACTAATGGTGGGGCTCCGCTTAGTCTTTCTGGCTGAATTTTAGTTTGGAACGAACCTACGTTTATCTGCAATTGAAACTTAAAAAAGCGACTGCTTGGATCCCCTTTTCAAGCCTGGGACAGTGTGCTAAATTCCTAAGCAAGACCGCTATCATTGCTCTTGTGAATGCACTGGTTCATAGCTGACTATTGCAATATTTTGCTAACTGGTATTCCGAAATGTATGCTGTACAAGATACAGCGTGTGCAAAATTACGCTGCCAGACTAGTTGCTAACAAGAACAGGTTATTCCCATCCTTAGCCTTGCTGAAGGACTTGCATTGGCTCCCAGTGTTTTACAGGAATCGATTCAAGATCTTGCTTCTTGTTTACAAATCCCTACACAATATGGCACCACTCTACCTTTCCAACATGTTCTCCTTAAGAAAACAAAATATGAACTTAGATCTGAGACCACTCTCAATCTGGTTGTTCCTAGATATAGATCCATATTTGGTGAGCGCGCACTAGCTGTCCAAGGCCCTAAGTTATGGAATGATCTGCCCCTTTCAGTTAAGACAGCACGCTCTCTGGAACATTTTCAGTCCTTATTAAAACCCACCTATTTAGCTGTGCCTTTGATGGTATCTGATAGTCCAACTTAGTCTTTGTTCTCCACTGTGTCTTGTAAGGCGCATTAGAATAATTATTTTAAATAATGCGCCATATAAATTTCTTGAACTTGAACTTGAAATGTCATTTTTGACTGTCTGAGGGGTACGAATTTTCAAATTTTCTGGACGTTCCGCGCCAACCAGTGGTGGCGCTCCGCTTTGACTGTCCTACAGGCAGAATTACATTTCTCGGGCTCCCTACGCCCCTGGAAATACTTCACTCAGGCGTGCACTGGAACAGCTGCTTGCAACATTCAGCAGGATTCCGGATTTGCTATCCTAGGATACATAGTTCAGTGGAGTAATGAACTGAGCTAATCAGTATCTCAAAAGTGTGTTTTAATTTTAGAAAAATAAAAATTTTCTCAGCAGAATTAGAGACAAATAAAGCTGGCAAATGCCATTTCTAGCCATCTGGGAGGTTTTAAAATCCAAAATTTTCTTGTACCCTCCGCGCCAACTGATGATGGCGCTACGCTTATATAGTAAACTCCAGCCACCCCTACAAAAGTATCCAGCCCTCCATGGACCCCTACCAGGGCTTAGTCCCTGAACCCCACCAGGGGCCCTTAAAGCGGCCCCTGGACCCCAGGCTTATCGGGCTAACAGTGTAAACCCTGTACAAACATGGGCCGATTTTCCTAAATTTTTAGCCAAATCGTTCGTTCATTTCATCTGTTTGCCTAGACTTGACCATTGATTTAATTAACTATGCACCAACCTAAACAATGGTCAAACCATTGCCCTCCAACTTTGGTCAAAATTTACTAATTTATGGTCAGATCTAACCATTAATTGGTCACTTTTTGACCATACCACTGAGTCGGTGAATAGTTGACCATAGTGTTTTAGAGTGGCATTCTACAGAGCGTCAACATAGGTTGGCGCGAATTGAACAGAAAATGAAGTAGCCCATGAAGGGAAACCTCGTTGAATATCCTGTTTAAAAAGGCAAATATACGTCTTTGTTACAGTAGTAGAGTCCATGCCCAAAGTCCAAAAGCTTTTAGTAGCTAACAGTCGTCAAATCACCTTGAAAGTATAAGACGACTTGGTTTGTCGGCACCGCAACTCGTCTAGACGTTCGTCTTGTTTTTAAATTTGAATATCACGTCCCGTTTACGAAATAACAATGTACCTGTACTACATGCAGTTTTCTCTCTTTTCATGAACGAACTATGCTCAATGTTGGGTGACGTATACGTCCTAGTTACTGAATTCTTTGTTTGAATGTAAAACCGATGTTACTGTAAAAAAACTGTTCATTTCATTTACTCGTTTATTCATCATAATTATGTCATGCGAAAGAAACAAAAAGTTGCAGTTCAATATGCTTCTGTGTTTTGTACGAGTCCTGACATATATCACGAGAGTTTAACGAACACTCAATTTATTACTGGACATTAGTTCAAACTGCTGTGTACGAACATGTACTTACATATTGCATGTGATGTCAAAATCCAAACATTTAGCGATAGCTTGCTATAATCAGATCATGAGTGAGATAGCACACAAAACAAACTAAAATTAAAGGCTGACTGTAACGTGTGGTTTGCTTTGCACTCGACAAAGAAATAATATACCAAAAACGAGGTATCATGGGGAACAAACACTTCAATAGAGTTTCTTTTCGGACGAAGTAGTAACTACAATATTTAAAAACCACTGAAATTATTATTAGACATGCATGCAACTTCGTACGAAACCGCACAAAGTATTGATTGTGATATATACTGATATAAAATTAAGCAGCAAGTTGCCTTTATTTTTATGTGAGATAACACATGAAAACAACAAATTTGTAAGGGCTATTGGACACTTCAGCTTGTTTGCAGGGTCGTGATTTACTGGAAACATCTTGTTACCAACTAGATCAAAAACCAATGCATATCACGTCCAACAATGACTTCAATTCTTTTCATAAAAATATATTACAATTATTATTTATTATTATTATTAATTATCTTGCTAAAAATAAACTGTTTAAATCATTTACTCAAAATATATCACACAAACACTGGGGGGTATCAGCGTACGTAGAGTATCCCCTCAGGCGGAAAGTTGCCCAACTTTTGCCTTATCTCCTCCAAAGGACCACGGTAGCCTTTGTTACGGCATATGGGGAAAAAGCACTTTAAGACTTTTGGGCTCTTCTGCAAATTGTGGGGGGGGGGAGGGTAATATACCAACATCCATTTGGGGTATTCGAGCCAGTATTCTCTAACAAGAAAATGGCAACACTTTTCCCAGGTCCTTTCCCTGACGGCCTCGATGGGCCTTTAATTAGAGGCGCCTTAGGGTTAGTCCAAGGTTTTTTTTTTAGCAAACAAACAACGATTAAGACCTAAAGCTGAGGAAAAAATATGATCTAGTAAGACCAACGCACTACGTAGGTTCCGGCTGAAGGCGGAAAATTAAAGTGAACTTTTTGTTCTGTACGAAGAAGTTCTAATATATTCTATGAAGTACTTAAATAGTAACTATGAATTCATACAGTTTCGTGCGATAATATTCGAAGTATATCGCTTACGATATATAAATATATCTCTAAAAAGTGAGTGAGAAGCTCCTTCGTATTACAGTAAAGTTGCTTACGAGATAAACCAAAGAAATAACATATCAACGAGGGGTTAGCTTTGCACCCGATTTGTTTGCTCAGCAATCATGGATCCAGTGAGATTAAAGCACCTTGTCTGTTCCGGGTAAAGGCGACAACAATGTAATAGGCCTGTTATTTCGTACAAAGTAGATCTAACAAAAACATGTTTACGAGCTACTCAAATTACTATTACGCATGAATATAGCTTCCTACAAAATGTAAAAAAATAAATATTGTTTGGTGATATAGACATAAATTTGAGCGATTGAAGTCCCCTCTAATTTGTGTAATGATGATGTACCCGGGAGAAAGTCAAAATTATACTAGACATTCCAATTTATAGCTTTTCACTTGATTTGTTTGTTGTAGAAATAGATCTAGCGAAATAAATGCACTGTGTCGATTCCTGCTTAAGGCAGAAAAATTTAAGTTTATGTTTCGTACGAAGTAGTAGTAGTGTATGTTTACAAAGTGCTGAAATTATTAGTGCGCATTTACACAGCTTTGTACGGAAATGTTCGAAATATATTGTTTACGATATATATTGAAAAACTTTACTTATAGACTGGCAAAATTTACAAAGTGACTGTCAAAAGGGCAGAAGCAGCATTGAAAGATTTAAAACCCTTTTAGGGTTTTAAAAGTTGCCGAGGACGATCCTAGGTGGATCGAAAATTTCAACAATAAATGTTTTAACCAGTATTCCTATTTCGTCAATTTTGAGTTGTTTTTTATATGTTTTCATCTTATATATATATATATATATATATATATATATATATATATATATATATATATATATATATATATATATATATATATATATATATATATATATATATATATATATATATATATATATATATATACGGTAAATCTTGCGGGCTTGCGTCAAACGGCTTGCGTCAAACGAGAACTAGTGCTGTTCCAAAAATTAGGCGCCTGCTCAGGAGGTGAATTGCGAGTTGCTTCATCTGTCATATGAACAAAGGCCAAACCAACTTGGCTTCATGGCTCAGTGGTTAGAGCGTCCGCACTAGAAAGCGGGAGGTCCCGAGTTCGAATCCCGGTGGAGTCAACATCGTTTTTTCACCTCAGCCAGATTTTCCAGCTTTACCGATTTGATTTATATATTCCACGCAGTTGTCGTCAGCGTTTATTTTCACTTCATCTCTGCTTTCACAGGTTTCTGTATCTCTTCGGAGATCCGCTGGCGAATAAACAATTGTGTTCAGCTGGATGGCATCAACTTTGATCTCTGGTCGGGCTTGCGTCAAACGAGAACTAGTGCTGTTCCAAAAATTAGGCGCCTGCTCAGGAGGTGAATTGCGAGTTGCTTCATCTGTCATATGAACAAAGGCCAAACCAACTTGGCTTCATGGCTCAGTGGTTAGAGCGTCCGCACTAGAAAGCGGGAGGTCCCGAGTTCGAATCCCGGTGGAGTCAACATCGTTTTTTCACCTCAGCCAGATTTTCCAGCTTTACCGATTTGATTTATATATTCCACGCAGTTGTCGTCAGCGTTTATTTTCACTTCATCTCTGCTTTCACAGGTTTCTGTATCTCTTCGGAGATCCGCTGGCGAATAAACAATTGTGTTCAGCTGGATGGCATCAACTTTGATCTCTGGTCGGGCTTGCGTCAAACGAGAACTAGTGCTGTTCCAAAATTAGGCGCCTGCTCAGGAGGTGAATTGCGAGTTGCTTCATCTGTCATATGAACAAAGGCCAAACCAACTTGGCTTCATGGCTCAGTGGTTAGAGCGTCCGCACTAGAAAGCGGGAGGTCCCGAGTTCGAATCCCGGTGGAGTCAACATCGTTTTTTCACCTCAGCCAGATTTTCCAGCTTTACCGATTTGATTTATATATATATATATATATATATATATATATCGTACGAAGTTGTTGTTGCCCCTTACTGATCTGTAGTTTTGTTGGGGTTGCTGAACTTGCTTCATGCAGATTAAGGCCCTCGGACCATATTGGAAAATTTACTCACGGAAAAAGTTTGGCTTCCCGTATATTTGAAGTTTTATATTTTACATATTGACATAGACGCACGGGAGCGTTTCAGTTTGGGAGGGGCAGAATTGTCTTTTTTGTCCGAATAATATAATTCCGACCGAAAAACAACTATCAAAGTGCAGAGCACAGAAATTATTGAAAAATTGAGATCCCCCAGGCAGCAGGAATTGGCATTTCTCGGGCTCGTAACTAAACACAAAGCAATCATTATTTTAAGCTTTCTTTTGCAATGAAATTTCCACTTCATAATATTACCCCAAAACGAAGAACAACTTGCAAGCATGCATTGGTCTGTTGAGTAACCTGTTCGACCAAGACTCTTCCTAAGCTGAGCGCCACCATCAGTTGGCGCGGAGCGTACAGAAAATTGTTTAAAAAAATCTAACCCCTCAGACAGCCGGAAAAGACATTTCCCAGACTTGTAACTAGAAATGAAGCAGTCGTTGTTTTTAGCTTTCCTTTGGAATGAATATTTCACTTTTAAAAGCAAAAGACCAACTTGCTAAGTAATAAGAAAATTAGCAGATAAAAGGTACTGCTACAATTGACTCTCTTAAGAATCTTCGTTGTATTCAATTGAAAGGTCCGCTATAGATGAGATTTCCTAAGTGACTGCCCGAACTCCAGACTATATATGATTTTACCTCCAACGTATTTGAAAATATGTCACGTTACAAGGTGGATTCAAATGAATTTCCAGTCAGGCTTATTGGGAGACACTCTCACATTACTGTTTATCATTATGTGTAGTTGAAACGGCCTGGCCGATTTTCTTTACCGTTGCTAGAATTCGGCTGTCGGGGCAGACCAGATGGCAAACCATTGGGCACTGCATGCACGTGAACAACTACTTGCCCGTTTTTGTAAGGAAATTCGGAATTGTGAGTTTCCTTGCAAAATATGGTCTCAAGTAAGCCAAATCAAGAAGATCGTCCGGGTGACTGAAGTTTATCAGACCCGCATTTTTAATCAGTTTATCGTGGACATGTGAGATGAAGGCTACCCCTGCTGTTGAGAAAACTGGATTTTCTCAAGAACAGAGGAGGGCGGCTTTCCCCAACGGGGGCATGACCTTGCGGATTGAAGATGGGGTGAGGGATAGCAGAGCTAGCAAGAAGTGATTAAAACAGATTCAGATATTCATTAAAATAGCGTTACAAAAGAAAAAATAGTTCATAAAGAAACAAAAACAGTCCATGATCATCCATCCAGTAACTTAAGTCCTTTACGTTCATCTTTTAGGCCTCCTCGAAGGAAATTACCATTCTTCCCCGACCGGGAATGAGATGGGACAAGGTACATGGAATGAGCTAAAACGGAGCTAAGAAGAGGTGACTGAAAATCGATTCCCATATGTATTAAAATAGCATTGCAAATAGCAAGTGCTCCTCGACATGGGGGCCATGCTCCCCACCCCGCTCGCGCCATTCCTGGGTGTGAAAACATGTATGACGCAATGTTATAACTTAGTGATTCTTTTACAATTAAATGGAAGTTCTACCCTCATGCATGGAGTGAGCCATGCTTAACCTGCCTAACGTTCGAGCAAAACAGAGAGCCAACCTTACAAAATTTGCGTTAAAGGGAGGGTTTAGGGTCGCATAAACTTTCGTTATGTTGGAGATATATACTTGTTCTAAGCATCCTGGTGAATTTTGCATGAAAAGCTGATGTGTGGTTCTCAAGATATGAACAAGTAAACTTATCACATTATCAACAAAGAGTGAACTTGAAGCAAGCATATCTTCTATCGGTCTCTTGTTTTTCTTTCAACTTACAGCCATATTTTCTCCTCAACATTGTTTTTCTTTAAACTTTACAGCCATATTTTCTCCTCAACAATCATTTCTTTTTCAAAATGTGATTGCATAAGTGAGATGAGAATTTCACAAAGTTTGATACCCCACAGGGAGTTCATGTTCCTATTATCTTCAATGTCAACCCAACAGTCTGAAAAAACAATGGGAGCAAACCATTCCTTGTCAATGTGAAGAAGTGATATAATCTCTGCTGCCATAAGCTCACTTTGGAATGAAAATTTCATGACACTGTCTACATTTGGTTCCTCTTTTACATATGAATGTTGAATTTTTGCTTTAACTTCCCCTTTAACATAGTTCCATGCAAGTGCTGTTTCAAACTTCTGGTATTTACATCCTGAAAATTGTGCTGACCTTGACGGTAATACTGTATATATATTTTTCATCCAACAGGCTGACTGTGTAAACCTCGAATGTCATATTGACATAGCGACCTCATTTTCACTCTCTCCGATACATTCATTCTCTTCGCTTTACTTCTATCGCTATTCGTCGCGGCGAGTATTGGATTTCTCCTTTCTCCTATAGCACGTCACACTTCTCTTCGAAATTTATGTCTGCCGTGTAGACCATCAATTACCGGGGTGATCTCTCCGGCCGGTCGTATCACTACGGCAATACTTTAACCGGGAGGTTGTTTCACTACGGGGTAACATCGCCGCCGGGCGAGACTACTCAGGGGGCGAGACTACTCTGCTACACCGGACAGCAACTGATAGTTTTATATCAGTCGGCCATAACTGGGGTCTATCACCGTTTAATCTTTCAATTTCTTTGGTTATCTGCACCATGGATGGTTGTACGCTAAATTGTACTTTGATATCTTCAATTTCACTGAATATGAGGGTTTCAGATTTATCTACACAATAAATGAAGGCAATTTAAGGCCGATGGACCCCACTAATGGCCGCCTGCATTCACTGAACACAAGCGTTTATGGGATTCGTCTATACGTGGACAATGTAGACAGGTAGACTGCACTGTTTACCAGTACTTCCATTCCAGTAATTCCACAATTTCCAATTTCTGTCTAGAAATAGACTTTCGTGACCACCATTTCGGGAGGGGCTAAAACTTTACAAAATGATGGCCAAATATGCTCTGAGTAACCAAAAATTTTTCACAAGCACAAATGTTGCACATTAGCGAGTATTATAAAATCAAAGTCTAGAATTGTCCTGAGCGTCTAAGACATGTTGCAAGTATTAGCATATTTTGTACACACTTTGTTGTTTCCGTGGCAGATGGTGAAACGGTAGGCATCACGTCTTTTATTTTTACGACCCGGGATCAATTCCCACTGCGTGCATTAGCCGGCCTTTTTTGTTTTAAATTTTCAGATCAATTTTTGCAAGTATAAGTGTGATGTTAGTTCATTTAATTGGACTGCAGATATCTGTAAGTAATGCATTCTTTTCTGTAACGTATTAGGTGTATATCTTTAGGATGAAACCAATTTCTTCCTACAAAAACAAAAAACAAAAAAGAAAATAATGATGATGATGATGATGATGATGATGATGATGGTGGTGGTGGTGGTGGTGGTGGTGGTGGTGGTGGTGGTGGTGGTGGTGGTGGTGGTGGTGGTGGTGGTGGTGGTGGTGGTGGTGGTGGTGGTGGTGGTGGTGGTGGTGGTGGTGGTGGTGGTGGTGGTGGTGGTGGTGGTGGTGGTGGTGGTGGTGGTGGTGGTGGTGGTGGTGGTGGTGGTGGTGGTGGTGGTGGTGGTGGTGGTGGTGGTGGTGGTGGTGGTGGTGGTGGTGGTGGTGGTGGTGGTGGTGGTGGTGGTGGTGGTGGTGGTGGTGGTGGTGGTGGTGGTGGTGGTGGTGGTGGTGGTGGTGGTGGTGGTGGTGGTGGTGGTGGTGGTGGTGGTGGTGGTGGTGGTGGTGGTGGTGGTGGTGGTGGTGGTGGTGGTGGTGGTGGTGGTGGTGGTGGTGGTGGTGGTGGTGGTGGTGGTGGTGGTGGTGGTGGTGGTGGTGATAATAATCCATGAATGTGGCACAGAGTCATACGCATTCTGGAAGTCTATCCATGCAACCGCCAGATGCAACACATATGCCATGCCTGTACTGAGCTACACAGCAGGAGTAATTGATTGGACAAAGGCAGAACTAACAGAACTGGACCGCAGAATCAGAAAACTCCTGAACATGCACGGAGCACTTCACCCCAGAGCAGATGTCCACAGACTCTACCTACCTCGCAAGCAAGGTGGCCGAGGGTTAAAAGAAGTAGAGGCAACAATAACTGGTGAGAGGATGGGGCTGAAAGAAAATATAAAGAACCAGACAGAGCCCCTACTCCAAGCAGCATGGCAGTCCGGATACCAACATGAAGAGGTGGTTACCACAAAGAAATGGAAGGCAGGACGGTCACGAGAGTATGAAAGGAAATGGAAAGAAAACCACGACACGGCCAATACCCACGTGAAGTTGAAGAAGCTTCGAATAGAGAGATGGCATACAAGTGGCTATCCTGCACAGGACTGAAAGTAGAGACAGAAGCTCTGATCACAGCCGCACAAGACCAAGCACTGAATACAAAGAACCACCAGGCCCGAATAATGAAACTGTCAAATGACAGCAAGTGCCGGATGTGCAATCAGAAAGAGGAGACGGTAGTACACCTCGTAGCGGGATGCCAGAAGATGGCGGGTGAAGAATACCTGCAAAGACACAAAGTAGCGGCTGCCCTACGCATGGCAATATGTCAGCACTACGTGATAACAACTTTGAAACACCCGTGGCTTCACAAACCAGAGACAATTACCGAGACAGAAAATGTAAAAATACTCTGGGATTTCGATATCAGAACAGATCGCTTCATACCAGCAAGAAGGCCTGACATACTGGTTCTAGACAAGCGGGCAAGGAAAGTCACCATAATCGATGTTGCGATCCCAGTTGACAGAAATGTCAAAGAGAAAGAAAAAGAGAAGGTCGCGAAATATCAAGACCTGAAGCTTGAAATACAGAAGTTGTGGGATGTGAAAGCAGAGGTGATACCAGTGGTGATAGGGGCACTTGGTGCAGTCAGCACTAGCTTGGAAGGCCACCTACAACGAATACCAGGTCGCACAACAATGAGACAATTAACAAAACAGGCAATCCTCGGAAGCGCCCACATAATAAGAAAGGTGCTTGACCTCCCTGGATCCTGGTAGGATCCCGAAGTCAGCATGATGAGATACCAACTGAAAGATGTTGTGAAATGGGGAAAATAATAATAATAATAATAACAACAACAAGAACAATAATAATAATACAGATTAACGGCATTGGCCCACAGACTCCAACGCTACAGTGCCAGAAATGAGCAATACAGAATCAACAAGATGTTCAGAGAACAGCCTGGACGAGTATACCAGGGGCTACGGAGCAATGGCACTAATGAACCCCCACCAGTAACAGATAGGGAAGAGACAGAAAGATTCTGGCGTGGAATATGGGGAGTGCCGAAACAACATAGGAATGAGGCCAAATGGATAAAGGACTTCAATACCTGTCACGAGACCATCCTCCCACAACCACCAATAACTATAACGGAGGAAGTAGTGAGGAGAAAAACCAAGAAGATGTCAAACTGGAAGTCCCCGGGACCGGACCAGGTGCAGGGGTTCTGGCTGAAAAAGATGACGAGTCTCCACCACAGAATAGCCACGCAGCTTCAGCGGGTAGTCAATGATCCAACAACCACACCCAAATGGCTGACACATGGTAGAACAACCCTAATCCAGAAAGATCCTGCCAAGGGAATCACACCTGCCAACTACAGGCCAATAACCTGCCTGCCTACTACATGGAAACTCCTCTCAGGGATACTGGCAGACAAAGTGATGGCCCACCTCGATGGACAGAATTCCAAGAACCCCTCCCACGCCCATTCCTCACTGCAGCTACTTGCATATCTCAGATACGCGTGAGCTTCCTTTCACATACTTCGCAACCAAGCAATTCTGAGTCTCCACATGACAGCTGGATGTTAATTGGTCTATAGGCTAAACAACAAGAATATCTCCTTAAAGGTAAACAGCAGCCCCCCAAACTTATTTTGAAGAAAAAACTAAATAACTGAATCTTCATCTTATTTCTCTTCAAAGTATCTTCCATTACATTTTATGACTTTGCTATTGCATGTTCAAGGTAAACCAAGCAGTTATTTCTAGTAAATTTTACATTAGAAGAGAAAAAAACGTTGTCACATGACTCTCAACAGCCAATCATGAAACTGGACAGTCTACTACACTACTTTAATTTGGAGTGACTGCTCCTGCCCTTTAAGTTGTACTTTAGTCCTAAGTTTTATTTTGAGCCTTCGTTTGAAATAAAATCTTCATTTCAATAAAAACAAAATGATCAGATTGCCAATGATCAGAAAATTACCAGATAAAATGTACTGGCTCCCTTACAGGACGATGTGACATTTTATCGTTTTCTAATTTGCCAGTGTGTCGCAAAAATCTCCATTGAAAAATAGAGTAGAACCAAACTTATGTTTGATATGTAAAATAGAAACATATTCTAAGCACTAGTAAAAAATTTCATTCATTTCTCACGTTCGGTTCTCGAGATATTAACAATTCAAGTTGACACATTTTCTACAAAAAAGTAAACTTAAAGCAAGCATGTGCGATCTCTTGTATTCACATTTATGGCCAATGTTTTCCTTTTTTTTCTGTTGCTTTGATCCCAGCTGTTCGACCGACTTTGGATTGATTAGGATGCTATCTTGCCCCTAAAGCAAATAAAGTTTAAAAAGTTCCATTGCTCAGGATGCACTTATGGTAACAATATATTTCATAAATATGGTGTCCAGTTTTAAAGAAAAACAATTAAACATTGTCCATCAATGTGATCACGCCTACTTGTTACAAGATCACTCTTTGTAGCATTGCGTCAATGTGTTGGGAAATGAGTAAAACAAATCACCAGTAAGCCTAGAATATGTTCCTTTTCAACATATCAGCTGTGGCTATTTCATTTTCTTTTTTGTTTGAAGGAACTGCACAATTGCCTGAAAATGAATTGGAATGGTGACTACTCGAATCGCAATAATTCATATATAAAAATTTGATATAGTAACGAGTTTATCCTGGACAATTACGCAGAGTAAATACTTAATAATATATGACATTTGTATGAGATAGAAGGCCGAGATAGTTTGCCCAGACTTAGATTATGGCTACTTTTTATTCATGTCGTATCTAATAACGTTATTTTGGGAAATTGAAGACCATGCTTTGAAAACTTTTTGGGGAGCGAGGGGGACAAGTGCCCCCGTGTCCCTATGGCGCCGTTGTTAATGAGTTACTTAGATGAGGTATTTCGGCTCACTTTGAACCTTCGGATGCTAGGCCTATATATTGAAGGACCTCCCCAACCCACTAGATAGACCTCATGATATTTCCCCTTGGCGATGCCACACACCCCAATCTTCATGACTAATATAAAGAAAGAAGGGTAAGAAACAGACTGCAAGAGGCAAAATAAGAGAATAAAACTTGGCATAAAAGAATACGGAGAGACTACGCACACTGTGTTTTTTTTTTTTTTTTTTTTTTTTTTTTTGAGTTTGAGTTTGAGTTTGAGTTTGAAGGAACGCTTTATTTCAACCTTCAAATACATATATGCAAACAAATAGTTACAGAATAGTTACAGGATTGTAGGTTTGAACCCGGGCTGTGGGTTTGAGCCCGGGCTGCAAAATTGCAAGGAACACGCTTTTTTTCTCTCTTTTATTGCACGCTTTCACCACTGGACCAACCGCCAGCTCTATATATTTTTGTGTCGTAAAAAAAACTTATACTCAATGCAGTTCTTACGCGTAAAAATTTAAATAGTTTCTTGTTTTCTATAGATTTGTCTTTCGAATAATAATAATCGAGTCCTCCCGTTTTGGTGGTCACGCAACTGACGGCAGTGCTTTCTAACGTTGCAACTTACATCGTACAGCTGTTTCTACACCGACGTAGCGCAGTCAATGTGTTTAGGCTGTATGTTTATCATCGCCCGCCATTGCGTCGCCTCTTACGACAGGCGGGAAATACTGTGCACATAGTGAGCCCCCAGCCCACAGGGGCCGTCCTGCCGTTGGGACAAAACAATAGCATGCACAGGCCTATCAAAACGTTTCACACTCAAATTTACAGCCTCCAGCCTAGTAGCTTAGCGTTAAATTAGCTTACGACAGTATTGCCCATGCCATCCGTGTTGTTTATCAGGGTTTTCCGTTGACCGAGCTTTCATTTAGGCTAGGACCGCCGCCAGTCGAAGATCCACATCCAAACATTTTATAGGCCCCAGCCTCAAACCCGCCCACACACGGGCACTACAATTCTGCGTATTTGCTGCAGGCAAACGCAGTTCTAGTTTTTTTGTTTTTTTTTTGTTTTTTTGTTTTTTTGTCCCGTCATTTATCATCCGTAAAATTCTTTTAGGTGCTAAGTGTTTTACCCGTTCTATAAGCCCTTCATCCGACATCCGTCATACCTCTGAGATTCAACCGCTATCCCAGAGTTGTCCAACCTACGGCCCGCGGGTCACTTTCCGGCCATCCACAAGGTTGCATCTGGCCCGTCAGAAATGGACATGTGCAAAATTTTTCGGTAAGCAGATTCATTGATGTCAACTTTAGGCTACGCCGTCCGCTGTAGCATGCGATCAATCAATTCAATCTGTTATGAAACTGAGTGCGTAGCCTACATTGAAATGATAATATTTCTCATTTTTGATTCCTTGCCGAAGGCAGGCAAGGAATCTATGCGATGGTGATGTCGTGTGTATATGTGTGTGTGTGTGCGTGTGTGTGTGTGTATGTGACGCTTTGGCTTGTAAACACGATATTTCAAGAAGGGTAAGTGTGACTAACCTCGTATTTGGTGTGTAGGTTGGTCATATTAAGTAGATGATCCCTATTGTTTTTGGCGGAGATCAAAGGTCATTTGGGGTCACGAGAGGTCATAAGGTCAAAACTTCGTAAACACGATAACTCAAGAACGGTACATGTGACTATGCTCATATTTGGTGTGTGGATTGGTCATATTGAGTAGATGATCCTAATCGATTTTCGTGGAGGTCAAAGGTCATTTGGGGTCACGAGAGGTCAATAGGTAAATTCCTTAGAAATTGCTTGTAAACATGGTATCTCAAGAAGGGTAATTGTGACTAATCTCATATTTGGTGTGTGCATTGGCCATATTGAGCAGATGATCTCTATCGATTTTTGTGGAGATCAAAGGTCATTTGGGGTCACAAGAGGTCAAAAGGTCAAAACTTTGTAAACACGATATCTCAAGAACTGTACATGTGACTATGCTCATATTCGGTGTGTGGGTTGGTCATATTGAGTAAATGATCTCTATCGTTTTTTGAGGAGATCAAAGGTCATTTGGGGTCACGAGAGGTCAAAAGGTCAAAACTTCGTTAACACGATAACTCGAGAACGGTACATGTGACTATGCTCATATGTGGTGTGTGGGTTGGTCATATTGAGTAGATGATCCCTATCGATTTTTGTGGAGATCAAAGGTCATTTGGGGTCACGAGAGGTCAATAGGTAAATTCCTTAGAAATTGCTTGTAAACAAGGTATCTCAAGAAGGGTAATTGTGACTAATCTCATATTTGGTGTGTGCATTGGCCATATTGAGTAGATGATCCCTATCGATTTTCGTGGAGATCAAAGGTCATTTGGGGTCACGAGAGGTCAAAAGGTCAAAACTTCGTAAACACGATATCTCAAGAACGGTACATGTGACTATGCTCATATTTGGCGAGTGGGTTGGCCATATTAAGCAGATGTTCCCTATTGTTTTTGGTGGCGGTCAAAGGTCATTTGGGGTCATGAGAGGTCAAAAGGTCAAAACTTCGTAAACACTGTATCTCAAGAACGGTACATGTGACTGTGCTCACATTTAGTGTGTGGATTGGTCATATTTAGTAGATGATCCCTATTGATTTTCCCAAAGGTCAAAGTTCATTTGAAGTCGGCATGTTCAAAGCCTGACAAGCTTTCCTGCACAGTCTTTCAAGAAAGGTCACTTGTAGGGTCCTGTAACTTGTCATGTAGATGGCACATAGTGAATACATGGTCCCAGAAGTTTTTGGTGGAGGTCAAATGTCATTTGGATTCACGACGGGCAAGGGGATCTCAATGTAGGAAAATTGGATGCCTTGCATGTTTACTTTGTGGGCACATTATGGAGCCCTGTTAATTGAAAAACATTGCTTTGCAATGTCAATGTGAAAAAAGGCCTTACATTTCAGCAGCAAGGAATCACTAAGCCTTTTGGCTTTCTGGTTGCTAAAATTTATCCTTCTGCTCGATCAAAGACGAAGAACCAATTTTTCCCCACGCGCAATGATTGCATTTTCTGCCCTTGGGCTTCGGACGAAAAGATGAGAAAACGAGCTTTGAGCATGCGGTCCCTCGTCTATCATAACCATTGTGGCCCACCCTGCAAAGCGTTGGGGAACCCTGCGCTACCGGGTCCCTATTGAACGTAGACAAGTGTGTAGTACAGTACGTTTATGCTAGCTGCAGTATAGTACTGTACTTCAATGCCCTACATCAAGAGTAAAGTCGATTTCAACCGTGTCGTATAGAGTGCTTTCATGTGACGTCACAATTGATAAGCCGCGCCCATTGACGGGCAAACGTCAACAGTGTTTCAGTGCAGTAGTCATGCGTGGGTCGTCAGTTGCATGCTTCTCAGCTAGCTACAGTATAGACCTTATGTATTGGAACATGTGGCCGCAGGCACAAGAATTCGCCCTGCACGTGTAGCAGACTATGAGCTTATTAGCTGGTTGACAAATCATCTCTCTGCATTTGTCGGTGTTGACTTGTTTCGCCCCCAAAAGAGGGCATACTTATTGCCCTGTGCCATCATATGCTTTATTCATAGCTAGCGTACTACACCAATATTGCCCGTCGAAGGAGGCGGGGCTTGTGAAGTCAGTGAAATCACTCTATAGACCTAGGCCTAGGCTAAAGGCGGAAGAGGCATGACGTATAACGGATGACGGATATTTGGAAAGTCCTCTTTAAGGAATGAAACACTGACGCCAAAACTGATGGGTAATGGCATCCCTAGCCCACTTGTTCCTCATGACACACTTTCGACTGTCTATTTTGTGAATATTCACGGCTCTCATAAATAAAAAAAATCTTAAGGTTCAACTCACTGTATTTATTGATACTTCGTGATAATTTTCAACTTCTATTGGTCCATTAAGGTCATGTGACCGTGACTTATCCTGTACTAAACTCACGGCAATGGATAGCGCACTCATCTGTAGTCACAAAAAGTAAGTTTTTATCAAGTAGCTTCGACACCTTATTTACTTTAAGTTATACGGAAAACTCCTTTTGTTGAAGATTTGGTCAAAATTTGAAGGGCGAGATACTTCTTTCACCCTCTCTGAAAAAGTTTCGGACCCTATCTTGGGGTATTAACGCTGATACAACCGTTATTTCCTCATTTAAAAAAGACTTGCATGGACTTAGTTGGGGATGTATTTTTTTTGGTTGCAAAAACCATTGTCTTTTCGAAAATAGAAGCAAAGGCCCTTACCCGCCCACTTGGATCAGGTCCTGTCTTTTCCCCTTTTCCTACGCCCCTGTGTTGAGTTACATATCCGTAGGACCTGGAACCTATAAACCCAAAGTAATGCATGCTACCATGTTGCCTGCGTAGCGTCTCTGTGGCTGCTGCCCCTCAGAGCCGATGATCTGAATGAAAGGACTTCCTCCGTTCCGTAGGCTCGCTACCACGAAACAAATCTAGAGATTGAAAGTGCGTAACACGTTTAACTATAAGATGTTGTCAGGTGAAAGCAGTAGGAGGGGACAAATTCTGTAAAATCCTTGATATTCTGTAAAATCCCTTATTATTTTCTCAAAGGCGAATCACCGTTTCTAAAAACAAGAGTTTAAAGAGTTTTAAGTCTAAAAGATTAAAATAAATATATTGTACCTTTATTGTCGTTTTGTTGATTTAGAATTCTGTTGGTCTTGAAGCTTCCTTGTTATTACAATTGATAAGCAACTTTGGTCAACGTACACATCTTTGTTGAGTACAAAATAAATTCAATCACGTGTTCGTATTTCCTGAATGTAAACACTGATTCAGGAAATAAAAATAACTTGGGGGAAAGCTAACTCCAGGTTGAAAATCTAAAAAAACACCAAGTTTTCAGTTTTCGCAAGACTCAAATTGAATTTGTTAATGTAACATTTTCCACGTAGCCTGTTAACAGGCTAAGTTAATGCTTGGCAAAGCAGTCACCCCCAACTTGTGAATTATTGTAGTACACTGCCTGTTTCATAATTGGCTCTTCAGGGTCGTGTGACAGAATATTTTCTCCTCAAATGTGAAATTTACTGGGAGTCACTGCTTGGTTTACCTTAAATATGCAATATTGAAGTCCTAAAGTATCATGAAAGATACTTTGAAAAGAAGTGAGAAGAAAATTGTAAGGTTTAGCTGTTGCTTTAAAATAAGTTTGGGACGACTACTTTTACCCTTGAACTGCAAACTGTAGTCACCTTATTTTTCCCCGCATTATCATGGTCTTCCAGTGATCCCAAGGCATGGTGGCTGCGATGCGCGTTACTTATTACTCAATTAATTTCTCTTTCACTATTTTATACTTAATTGCACATTTCTTTTTTTTAGTAGGCATAAGCCTGGGCCATACCGTAACACTACATGCATGCTTACATGCATGTAACAATGTATACTTGAAAGTCAACCAACCACAGTTAGACAAATTCGAGCAGCTATAGTGAAAGCGGCCATAAGTCAGTTGGCGGGGTCCTTCAGCCGTAAATCGTCTTAATTTTAGTGTCTATATAGGCCTACAATTCTATAGGATACCCCTCATATTCAGTGAAATTGAGGGAATCAAGTAGTATTTTATTGTACAATCATCTATGATACAGGTTAGCAAAGAATTTAAAAGCTCCTGAGTTATGCCCGACTAAATGAGACCATTACTTGACCTTTCGGATTCGTCTATAGCATAAAAGAGACGGGTCCTTTTTGTAGAAAATTGATACTGGAAAACATCAGAGACGGCCAAGCCGTTAAAGAACACCCAGTGTTTCTATACGAATTACGAAACCCTGGGCGAGTGTTTTGGACTTTGGAAGAAATCCGATTGGGTAAAAATTGCATGAGGCCCTCTCTCCCTATTTTTGCGAACGAATTACGGTACCTACCGTATATAAATTCACAACTGGTAGGTTATTCGACATTCTTTCAGGGCATGATTTCCCTAGTTTGGATTCTCCGAACTGTCCTTTGTCAGAGGGTCGGGAGGGCTTTAGAAAAAGTCCCTATTTATCCTCCTTTTAGTGGACGTAGCTTCCTTGTGAAGCAGTTTAATATAGTTTGGTTTGGTCGAACCGCTGTTTCCATCTAGTCAAGGGGATTTTAGAAAAGGTTTTCTATTCATCACTTATCATCTTGGCGTATTCATTAAGCTATAATAGGTTTGTCGAGTAGGAACCGGTTGACCCTAAACTTTTACTGATACAAGTCATCTTACTTCGATTAGCATTTAGAATACGCATAAAACCAATGAGCACAGCTTCGGATCGACTTCGACGTAATGCCTTCCGTATGCCTAATATTTTAAGCCTATTTTGTGACTTTCAACTTGACGGACAGGAGTGCTTTCATACGCTGTGAGAAAAGTTTAAACAGTTCTCCAATAGGTATACCGATCGATGATACTTTTTGTGTGTAGCTTTGTGCTCTCTCTTCTGCGACAAGGAAGTTTTCTCCATAACATAAAAAAACACCAGAACGGTATATGTTAATGTATTGTTATTGAATTTAATAAATTCAATCAAGTGACGACATTCTTAGCGACACAGTTTAATAATCCTCATCCTGGAGCCTGCCCGAATTTATTGTTGCAACAAACACGTTCCTGAGTCGGTATACAGAGGCATTCTGACCGTGACAGTACGGAATGTTCTCATTTTTAGTGAATACTTCGGTTGCATGCTGTTTGTGAAAGCTGCAGGTTGCCAATGGACATTAACTACAACATCTTCACTATATCATATCTTCTTGGCCATGGATGGAGTTTTCTTGAACAAAAACTAATTCATTCTGAGGTAAGCCGACTTAAAACTGATTTTTATATCGTGAAAAGATGATAATGTAGAACTATAGTGATGTAATACTTTGTATCTTCAGTTACTGAATCTCAGCATATGCAATGGAGCAGGGAAAAACGTTTTCCTACAAGTCAGTGAGTCACAACTGGAAAAGGGGAGTGACTCACCCGACTTAAACCAATTGGTATGAAGTCCCTAACTCATCAATTATTGTTTTTGGAATCATACCTGTCTATGTCTAAATGAAGGTATTCTTATAGTTGTACGAATGAGATATAACAGGGTCTTTTTTCAAAAAAATTCGAAAGGGAGCTATGGTTGGCGTATGGTACGGAGAGCGGGGAATGCAGCCCCCCCCCCCCCACCCCCATTGGCCAAAACCGTGCTGTATCAGGCAGACTTCCATTAAGAGTAAATCGAGGGCAGAAATGCCCTGGGGTGGGGTCTGGATTCGCACAAAAATTCACCCCGGAGGCATAAAGGTAAAAAGGGACCATCTACACAAACGGTATTCAATGCAGTACTTTTTAGAAAAAGTCTGCCCCAATTACCAGGAAGGGGACTCCTATGGCTATTTTCTTTTTTTTTTTCATTTTCGGTCATTACTAAGCGAGGCAGTGTTATATATCT